>JAQHUG010000402.1:125909-141051 GCA_028555095.1 Dicrostonyx torquatus | reverse complement strand
TGTTAACAAAGAGTTCTCTGATGTGCATTTATAAAGACAACTAAGAATGTAAGGCATGTCTTCATCGGTAGGTCATTTTTGTCTTCTAAAAGCTAATTCTTACCAAGAGACTCAGAAGATATTCAAAGTGAGTACAAAAGGCAAGATTTAATTACTAATTTTCTTAGTGAGGATAGAGGAATGGTTTCATGGAAGTGAGGGTGGGAACATGTTTGAGACAGTGACCGTGTTCCCCACTGAGGGCAGATGGTTAACTTTCAAGGAAAACTGCATCCTGAGGGAGGAGTATGTGTTGTTTTGTTTATTAGTTTTTGAAACACAATCTCACTAGATAGCACATTATTTATCTAAAAATTGCTACATAGACCAGATAGGCCTTAAGGATCCTTCTGCCCCTGTAGCTTGAGTACTATAGGACCACTGGTGTGTGCCATTACTATAGGTTAAGTGTTGTCATATTTATAAAGAGGTATAAAAACGTCATTTATGCTCATCAACTCCTTAAAAACATGCCTCTATTCTAAAATTATTTCGATAGTGCCATGAGCATTTGGGTTGTCCACAAAACACCCAATAGCCTATTTTGTTTAATCTTGAGCTTCCCCTGGCTATGACCATGTGGTGTACCTTGGTCTTTCATTGTCTACAGAATACCTGATGGTCTATTTTGTCTGATATGGAGCTTCCTGTAACTAACTAGTGATCACGCGTTATACCTCTGTCAACTATTAGCTCTCTCCTATGGTGTACCTTTGAAATTAGCATGCTTCTTTTACAGACAACTGGGACTTATGATTTTTAATTTTGCCAATTTTGACTATTATTGAATCACTTAACTAATTCCCACTTACTGTTAGTGCTGACATTGATTTTGTCTGCATTTCACTTCCTGTTCTCCATATGCTTCATGTGTTTGTTTTCTCACAGAGGACAACTAGTCAACTTGTATTTGCTTATGGTAGAAATCTCTTCTATTCCCAAAGACAGAAAATCCCTCATTTCCTCTCCCACAGATGCTGGAACCCATGTTAGAAACAAACTGAGACTTGGTCAATGTGCCCTAGAAAATGCCAGTGGGAAGACAAGACTCACACAAGCAACTGAGCAGAGATGGTTCATGATCACAGGAATGATGCTTAGAAAAGAGCGACCCCCACTGCCACCTCTGCCACATACAGACAAGGGACCCAAAAACCTTGTCACTGCTGTGTCCCATTCTCCTTCCTGAAAAAAAAAATGGGCTCACTAGACTCCAACTATGAGCCAGTTTTCTTTTTTTATATGGTGAAACTACATTGTGAAAACTTCCAACAAGAAGAGTGTTCACCAGGTCTTTGCCCCCAGAGTGCCAAACAGCTTCTATTAGAATTAATAACTGGGGCTGGAGAGATGGTTCAGCAGTTAAGAGCACTGGCCACTCTTCCAAATGACCTGGGTTCAATTCCCAGCACCCACATGACAGCTCACAACTATCTACAATTCCAAGATCTGACCCCGTCACACAGACCTACATGTGGGCAAAACGCCAATGTATATAAAATGAAAATAAGTAAATAAAAAGAATTAAAAACTGATTATTGCTCAGTGAACATTTGAGGAGCTACTATTATAAACAATCCTGGATGCCCCTAACTAGGCTTTCTGCTTCCATTCTTCAACGCCTCTGACTTGGGAATGACCATCGGCTGGAACAAATTGGCGACTCCTTGGGAAACAATTTTAAAGCAATTGCTGTTTTATGTCATTCTTGGAACCACAGTCTCTTCCTTGGGTGAAATCTTATAGCCACGTTACCTCTTGAAGAGACACTGGCTATTTTGTGGAAGGAAAACAGCAGTGACTTGCCTGATTTAAATTGCCCAGAAAAGTGTCTATTACCAAGAGGTGAGGCAGCCACTTAATAGTTTGAGAGCTCAGGAGCAACAGGCGGGCAATCAAATTTTATATTCTCCAGCAGGTGGAAAATCACCTCTTATTTGAAATTTTGACTTTTTTAATGATTCCCTAAATAAGAATTTGCCCCGATAGACCTGGGCTGAGCTCATTTATAGTTACACTGTGCTTTTCTGATCCCACTGTGCATACATTCAAGTGGCATTTTATGGCCTGGATTTTATGTTTGTCTGGGTCTGGCATGGTGGAGGGGCCACACGCCATTTGCTGGATCTTAATTAGAAATACACATGATCCTGAGCAGAGCCCCGTGATTGATGGGAAAAGGAGATGTCAGGGGGGCTCTTAATCCACACTGAAAGAAGGTGGGGTTTTAGTTCCAGTTTTGACTATTGGATCTCTCTCTCTCTCTCTCTCTCTCTCTCTCTGTGTGTGTGTGTGTGTGTGTGTCTGTCTGTCTGTCTGTCTGTCTGTCTGTGTATGTACCTATATATGTCTGTCTCTCTCTGTATATGTCTATATACATGCATGTATGCATATCTCTCTGTGTTGTGTATCTATATGAATCTCTCTCTCTCTCTCTCTCTCTCTCTGTGTGTGTGTGTGTGTGTGTGTGTGTGTGTGTGTTAAGGGAAAATAAGAAACCATAATGAATCAGTTAAAAAGTTTGGAGATTTGATATTGGAACTGGTGTTAATACCAAATAGTGACATGACCTTGGCAAGCACTTAATTCTTCTACTTCAATCTCTTAAAATAAGAACTTTAAATATTTATCTTCTCTTTCAGCCAGAAAATTGTGTCTATTTTATAGTAGCCAAATAAATCATGTAAGAATAATTTCACCCATGATTATTTTGGTTGCTCTTGAAACAGGTAGTCTAATTCTGACTTAGCAGAGAGATTGCAGTCATGTCCTGGCCCTGAATTAGAGATGTTTGGATTCTGAACAGACTCCCCCAGCAAGCACACACCATTCTGCCAAAGCCCTAAGACTCAAGCTTCACTCATGGCTTTAAAGGATTCTACCATGAACTTGAACCCATCAACATTCGGGTTTTCTGCAGCTAACTTAACGTGACAGCTTTATTTATTTATTTTTATTCAATTTTTTATTTCATATATGTACACTGTATTTACATCAGTCACCCTCCACTTCTCCCTCTTATCCTTTTGCCCATATTCCACACATTCTTTCTCAATTTTATGTCCTCTCTTCTTTAGTAGTTACTACACACACATACATTGAATCACACAGTGGTACATTCTGCTAAAACCACTTGCTGTTGCTGTGTATTTAGGACCAGCACTTGGCGTTGGATAATCATTTAGAGGGCACACTCCTGGGGAAGACTAATTCCTCCTCTCTCAGCAGTCATTAACTGCCTATAACTCTCTCTGCAACCAGGCGTGAGACCCTAGTAGTAGTACATTCTCCTCTAAGATCTCTAGTTGAGTAAATTTACCATACGAGGCATGAATTCTTTCCTATTGAGGAGGCCTTAAATCCAGTAGGTGGCTGTTGGTTACTTCCCAGGATAAGGGCCTCTATTGCAATTTTAGGGATAATTTACCATGCTGGTTATTGTTGCAATTTATAGATATCACAGTTGGGTAGGACTTTTGATTGCTTTTGTCCTTTGGCTATTTGCATACCACCTCCCGGAAGTATGAAAATTAGTCCTTGAAGCTTTTAGTCAGATCCATTTCAACTCATCTACAACCTATGTCCAAAGTCATGGTATCTTCAGCAGCAGGCATTTGATTTCAAATTCTAATGTGCCAGTTTTAATGTGAGTGATTGTTAGGCTATTTTCAATGTATACAGTTACAATTCACATAATAAAATGTTAGTCATAGTAAACAACCTCTATAAATAGGAAATAGGAACAAGGACTTTGTGTTCAACTTAAGGGAAACACAAATAATTTGGACAAATCATAGTTTTAAGATTATGTTCTAAAGCAAAAATGTCTATCTCATCTTACAAAGATTTTCATCCTACTCCATTCATCTTTCTTTTGGCATCAGTTCATGACTCTAAAGCCACTGTCCCAAAGCCAACGGAAGAGAGATTTAGCATTTCAACTCTTCATGTCTTCTCAATATATAGGACACTTCTGGAGAGAAGATGTAGTCTCTCCTTTATGAATGACTGGTGAGAATTCAACCCAGATGAAAGCCACTTCTTGTACAAGTTCTTTCTATGCCTGCTATGTCCAGGCAACAGATGTCTTCCACAGTGTGCACTGGAGTAAAAACTTATTCCATGTAATTAAAGAGATGAGTCTATGCAGGTAAATGCCTGAGCACCACAGGGCACCTCTGCAGGTTGGTAAAGCACTAGGCAACATTAAAACACAATCTAAGAAAATCAATGGGCAGCTTCTACTAAGAATTTTAGTGAGCAACAAAAGAAAGTTCGTTAAGGTTAACAAGAAAGCAGGGGCAGTATCACCATTCTTTGATGAAGCCTGGAGATTCTGCCACTTTATTCCTTTTCAATCCTGTTTGAATATTTGTTTTCAACTTAAAACTATGCTGCATCCTACCAAAATCAATTCTATGCATATCTACTACCATTTCTTCTATTTGGGGAAAATAAAAAATTGAAGAGAAGATGCTGTCCCTCAGAACACCCCAAAGAAGGAATACTCTAGATAAACATGGTGGCACATGCCTGCAACATTAGCATGTAGGAGGCAAGACCGCCTTAGGCTGCATGTTCACAGGAACAACAGAACACAAGGAAGCAATTCCTTATTGTTTATACTCACTTTCTACCTAAAACATTTGCCGTATTTCTGAGCTGATCTCAACAGCTAGTAGAATCCTTAATGGCATCTAAAACCACCATGAAAATGTTCTTAATAGACTCATAGACTAAAGTGTGAAAAGAAGCCCGAAGCTGAACGGCAGTATACTTATTCAATAAAAGCTTCCATTTTGTAACATTTCTGTCCCACGTGCAGTCTTACTTGTCTTAACAAGGTTATATGTCTTCCTCTGTTGCTTTGGCTATAGGTCTCCAAATTAAATGTAATTACTAAATAGGAATCCATCACAAAACTAAGACAGCTCTGACCACAGTTAGTTCTTAAAATAATTCTTGATCTTTTATTTTTTTATGAGAACAATGTTTAGTCAAGACTGAAGAATATTTTTAAGAGGTTATAAATCAGATTAAGTGTCTCCTTTCAGGTTTCAGTATCTGGGAATGCTGCCAGATTGCAATCTCGGAGATTGAGTCACTTTACATTAGGAGAGCTTGTTCCAGTGATACTCAGATGACTCATGGCTTCTAATCCTCTTAAAAACAGCCACAAGTCCTGCAATGTTAATCACATTATGCGACTGAGTTTAGGGACAATGGAGATGGTTCGAAATTATGCACCCGAGACTCCTGTCTGTAGAATACAGCAAAGTGCAAGCTTGTTCCCATTAAGAACCTATCTTATCCTCAGAGCATAGGGTTACTGTGTCCTCTCTCCTGTCCCACGTATATTTTTAATGAATGAAATGCGAACCAATACTAACAGAACAATTAGAATAAGCATAATTTGGCCTCATCTGGCCCAGGCTGCAGAAGGATCAACGGTGCTGACCTGCGGTGGTGTATTGGTGGTAGATTTCATCCGGAAAGAGCATGTCAGAAGAAGCAGCAGTCGCCCCTAAGCATGAGTGATAGACCCAGTGGGCAGCTTGCTCCAGACAACATTTGTTTGATGGATGTTGCTAAGCTTTAGCAAACAGACTTCACTAACATTAATCAAGGGCAGTCTGATTTGTGCGTTCTTCAAGGAATAGAACAAAGGAGATTTGGTTAGGCAGTTGCATCCATAAGAAAATTTCTTCCATCTCCTATTTTATAAATCTTCTTTGGTGGACTAGATGTCTTTGCTGAAACAAGAGAATTAGACTGCGCTTAGATTCCTAGTTTCTGCCTTTCTGTTGTTTTAGGCACAGGGTCTCACTCAGCTTCCTTGACTTGTCAATCACTATATAGGTCAGGTTGGCCTGTAGTTCACACAGATCTCCTTATTCCTTGCCTCTGCAGTGTTAGAATTAATTGCACAATCTATCTCACTTGGCCTGATTTGTTATTTTAGAGACTTTGGGCTTTATTTGATGAAGCATGCATGGGACATACGTGACTAAATGCTTTGAGAAAGTTTTAGCTATGCTACACCTACAAAGGATATATGAAATTTATAAGACCAACCCTATCAGCCACCCCGAGTTCATGGAACAAATACAAACCTTCCTTCACATATTTTCAGTATTCTCAGGCCAAAGACACCTTTGTCTTAGATTTCAAGGAGTCTAGGATTCACCATGCTGGTAGCCATGAGAAAAAAATATCCAAGGAACTGAGGATAAAGAGGGTTCCTAAGAAAGAATGGGAGTCGGGCGGTGGTGGCACACGCCTTTAATCCCAGTACTCGGGAGGCAGAGGCAGGCGGATCTTTGTGAGTTCGAGGCCAGCCTGGTCTACAAGAGCTAGTTCCAGCGCAGGCTCCAAAGTCACAGAGAAACCCTGTCTCGAAAAACCAAAAAAAAAAAAAAAAAAGAAAGAAAGAAAGAATGGTTTTTTTGTTTTGTTTTTTTGTTTTGTTTTGTTTTAAGGACAGGGAATGCAACTATGCTGGAATAGAGAAATCCTGCATTTGAGACGGGGAGAAATGAGAAAAGTAAAAAGAATTAGTGGAGGAGCAGAAGCAGTTGGGGTAGAGAAAATGGTGTCTGTGGATAGGGAACAGCCTCTAAGCCAGCTGATGCAGACTTTCTCAGCCATTTGAGAAAACTATGACTGTTTCATTTCAACCCAATTCAACTACATTAACATTCAGCAACAGAGGGAAAGTGAAAGTGTTCCTTAATTGTCATGTTTTACATTCCTGAAACCTCTCAGAGGTCACCATTATACAATGAGTAAGACCTAAATTTAGGTTTCTGGTACCCTGCAACATTCAACTCCAGGCACTTGGTTTGTATCATGAAGTAGTATCTGCAAAAGCAAATGGTGCATCTACATATGTATAAATGTATATGGATATGTTTCTTACTTTGACTCATTATATGTAGATGATTAGGTATGTGGTATATGGGTGGGCCTCTACCATTCTCTTACCCAATGCCCTGCAAAAGGGATGTTGGTCATTTCCTATGTTATAATTTCTTTCAATGTGCATATTTATATTTGCTGCTTACCTATTTGCAAAACTTTGGGTAATAATTTAAAATGAGAGCATGTTCATTTGGATATAGTATTGTCAAAACTGAGTCATTAAAAATTACACAAGTAGTTTGTCATCAAAAATACCTATTATGAAATAATAGTTTAAAAGAAAAATTACAAGAAAATAATTTGTCAATTTTGCTGCATATTTTTAGTTAGCCTGAGCCCAAACAGAAGCAACCACTTACGTGTTTGCTTTAAGAGAAAGTGGAAAGCATACCCATTTTTCAAGGAAAAACCAAATTTGAAAGAGCCTCTCATAAGGAAGTGAGGAGCAATATGCTCAGGGTAAACGTGAGAGTAAATGAGATTGGCTTTTAATTTTTGGTGTACACTAACAATGGTGTTTGGAATAGATTAAATACAAGCTATGCAAACAATTGTGTTAACTAATAGGTTACTGTCTCAGAATATAATCTGCATTAGAGAAAGCTGAACGTTTGCTCTTTACCATGAAATAAGTGATTTTCTGTATCCAGGACGGATAGATAGGACAGATTACCACTGCTTCCCACTGCTCCTTGTTGGACACAATAAGATAAGGAACCAGTTTATGACAGGAATAGAAGGTAGGTCCCCATCTTCAAAGCCAAATTATACCAGTCTTCCCTTGACATAAAGGACACTGAGTCCCAGATGTCACTGAATACTCTTAGATGCACTCAGAAAAGACACACTGGCCAGAAACTGCATCGTGGTCTGGAATTCTGGAAATGTCCCTGACTGACTGATCTGTTTCTGACACAAGGTTTGATTCCTGCTCTTTTTAATTTACCCAAACATTTTGGTCTGGGTCCCAGAACAGAATATTTTTGTGATAAATTGACCTTAATTAAACTAATGTATAGACTGAGCTAAGCATAAAAAGTACTCATTGCCAGCAAATCCATTTAGATATTGAAAAATACCAGCTAAACATGGCAGGTCTGGCATACTTATCTGCAGTCATCAAGTTTTCTCAAAGTTTCTTCAAGTCAAAATCAGTTGGAATAGTTTCTACAATTTAACAAAATTATAGAAGAAGACTGAGGCATCATCATCCTGCCCATTTGCTGATGAACATGACCTTCTCCTTTGAAGTCTTGGACTCATCACAGATATCCCACGTCAATTCTTACGTAAATTTCTTGACAGAGTACCCCATCTTCTCTAAGCCTTACCATTCTGCATGTTCTGGAATTGTTGTCTGAAATGTTTCCTTTTAATCCATCTCATTTTTGTGGTTAACAGATATGTGCATTCAAATGTGATCAAAATAGAACATTTCAATGCTAGATATGGTGCTGTCATTGTCCGTATACGTCAAAACAAAACCTGATGAGATGACAGATCCTCTTGTTAAAGAGCTTTGCTTCAGTGGTTTGGAACTCAAGCAATTTAGCCACACTGGCCACAAGCCCTAAATGATGCAAGAGCGTCCTTTGAAACAATACATACACGTTGTGCTGGACAGTTTTATGTCAATTTGACATAAGCTAGAATCATTTAGAAGAAAGGCATTAGAAAAGTCTGTAGTGTATTTCCTTAATTAGTGATTGATTTGTGAGGACTCAGCCCATGACTGGTGTTGCCACCCCTTGTCTGGTGATCCTAGGTGCTGTAAGAAGTCAGTTTGAGCAAGTCATGGTTGAACATGCCAGGAAGAAGCACTCCTCCAAGAACTAAAATTTTCTGAAGCTCTTTTGCTAATTCTTGAATCATCCTACAAAGGTCATTTATCCAGCATTGTCTTAAGATGGTCAATTTTATTAGCATAATGAAAGATGATGAACCAATCAGCAGTTCCACCTAAATTAGCTGGTGATTTATGAGGCTTGGTAATGCTTTATTCTCTCCTAGACTCCTGGGATTGGAGCCAGTTCAGAGATATAGATAATATTTAGCACGGCTATTGATGAAACCAAGAGCAGTAGACATGGCTTAGCTGTGTGGTTGCAGTAGGTTAAATTAAGCAGATTTCCTCAACATAGAGTCAAGGTTAGAAGTCAGAGGAACAGTCCTTTCAAGCCGACTGGGAAGAGAAGAGAGGGAGGGAGAGAGGGAGAAGAAAGAGTGGGAGAAGGTAGTGATCAATCCTTTATTCTAAACTCACCACATAGCAGAACCTTTCTTATTCCACTGCCAAGGAAGACCAGTAGACAGTGTGCACACAGCAGATGTTAATTCCCACCCTTGTTGTCCAGAAGATTCCAGTGTAGCTCAGTTGGTGAGTACTGACTATAATTTCTGTTAAACTTCCCTAATGTAAATGTTATTCATTGCCATTCTTTAGGAAAGAGAACTACAAGCTTGCCCAGGTAGCATAACCAGACTTCAAGCTCACACCTCTATCAAAGGTCAGCATTCTGTTTAAATCTATACACCATCTTCTTGTATTTTAGCAAGAGAAAATAAAACAATTCCCTCAATCTAGATAGATTTACTTGAGACTTTAGGAGGATAAGATGTTTGCCTGTTGTTTTGACTTCCTGATAGTTGAATATCACACTTGATTTAAGACATAATTGACTTTCTATCAAGAACACAAAAATCAGATTATCGGCAGGGCTGTTCATGTTGCACATAGCGCTTTTATACACACCTGACAGGTCCAGTCATTAATAGGAAACAGAAAGCATCTAAAATTAGATCACTATACTCATTCAGAGCCAATGGAACCAAACACCTATTTCTCCTCTGCTGCATAAATTGCACCAAAAGAAAACTATGACCTCTGTGTTCAGCTTCTTAGATGCAAACATATTTTAGAAGATATGAGTTGGGGAGAATGATTATAGAAATTCCATAGCAGCAGACTTCATGCTCAAAGACAAACATATTCCCAAAACTTATAGGTGTATCCCCAAAATAAAATCTTTTTAGCTCACAGTGATAAAACTATATTAGTAGGTATTACAAGATGAATATGCCCTATCTGAAATGTTTAAAATTATTAAACTTTTCAGATTGATGACATTTTCCTGGATTTGAAGATATTTGTATACTCATAATGATTTAATTTAGGAATAGGATTCAAGCTTAAATACAAAATTTGTGTTCTACATGGCTAGTTTCTTGATAGTTGTAACAATCTTTTAATAATTTCTGAGGAAATACAAATTCTGTAAAATACTTTGTAGGATCTCATATTTTCAGATTAGATAATTATCCATCTCATCATTTTCTTTAATTACTTTTCAAAATTAAAATATATAGTCCTATAATAAAATAATTAAATTCAGGTTCAGTTTCTTAAGTAAATGGTTAATTTTCCCTTATCAACTATGGTAATACCCCTAGTCACAAGGACAAGTACTGAGATATCTCATGTAAATCAGTTCTTCCTTCCTTCAACAGGAAATCTCTTAAAAATGACTTAGTCTATCTGAAAACTGTGTTCAACACCTGTTGAAGAGTTCAAGAAGCTTGTAAAGTTGCTAATATATCAAACATTTCTTAAAATATCATCCTTCAAAAATGGAATAAAGGATGTGTCAATAACTTTGACTAAATAAACTATAACTGCAATAGTAATCTCTCACTAAACTAATTTGAAATAAAATCAAAGCAATAATGAAAGCCAATATCATACTTAAGCTTTTTTTTCTGCTTTTCAAAATGCTTGTCAAGAGTGATAAAGAGGCTGCAGGCAGCACAAAGACTAGACTGTGGGATTACAAAAGCCAGGTGTAAGATCATAATTTCATGTTGGCTTTCTCATGTATAAAACCATGGGATTAAGGACTGTCTTTTCAGAGTCATCTGGAGTGAGAGAAGGTGATGGAAGTACTCAGGACAGTGTTGACACACAGGAAACAAAATACCTCTGCACTTCCCCCATGAGCTCCAACTAAGAAACTCTGGAAGGCAACAGCAAGTCCATGTGTCTGGGAAGAATGAACAACGTGGTTTAACATGGAGGCTACAGAGATTTGAGAATTTAATACATTTTAAATTTTGAGAAAAGATTACACAATTTGTCTGGTTCTGTTCTAAGCTTTGGATAACATTTAATTTCATTCTAACAATAAATAGATAAATATATGCTCTACCAATGCTTGGGTGAGGAAATTGAATCATTGTTGTAAGATTTTTGTTTATACTGTGAACTGTGAGATTGTATTATTTACTGGAAAAAAAATTGTTTCTAGTTGTGGTATGGCTCAATCCTAGCACACACCTTTAATCCAAGGATTTTCTGCTTACTGTAAACAAGATTAATGTCAACCTCTGACCAAGAGGTGGAGCAAGTATCCCGTTGAAAAAGTGAAGAATAAAACCCCATGGGGATAAAAGGGCATTAGAAAGATGGAAAAAGAAACAAACAAGATGAAGAAGGAAGGGACATTGAGTTGGAAGTCTTGTTTGAGACGAGATAAGAGAAAAGTTTTTCTGGGAAGCTGGTAGAGAAGGAGGTGAGCTGGGTGCTTTCTCTGCATCTCTGAGTTACTCCAGCATCTGGCTCCCACATTTTATTGGTAAAATGGAACAATTTAGATTTTGTTAAAAACAATAGTCGTGATGACCTGTCAAGGGTGACAGAGAATAGGGTATCTGGAATCTCAAGGTAGGTTATACATCATTTACTCTAAGGGTATGGCTATTAAAGCTATTGCTAAAACAAAAATATTAAGTCAATACACACCACACAAGACATAAATAGCAATTGATTATATTAATCAAGGTTTGGTTCTTACCATAGCATCAACTTTTCTTCAAACAGATTTTTAATTTAAACTTCACAAAAATGATAACACCCATGTTTCCTCAAAAAAGATCACTTTGGTGATCACAGTACTATCAACACTGTCTAACAGATCTGCAGTGCTTTTGTGTTTTATTATCTGGAGACCTTGTATACAGCAGTCATAGTTAGAGATGGGGTGCTCTTGGAAGATTAAGATATTGCATTACTTGTCAGGATAGATGGCACCTACTGAGTGAACAAACTCAGAGCATGGAGGAGAAACCTTGAGTCTTCAGGAACTATACGAACACTGTGACATGAGACACCATAAATGCCGATAGATGGAACAGCTCTAGGCCAAGCACCAAAATCAAGGAATTGATGAGAAACAGATGGGAAATGAAGATAAAGTGAACATAATGAGAAGGGATGTCCCCTATGTGTTCTTTATCATTAGCTAGTCCTGAAATGGCAAATGGACATGGCTAATATTGTCTTAGACAAGAAAAAAGGACATTTGCGAGTAAAGAGGGGAAAAGTAGATTTTTTTTGCATACTTAAAACCTAGCACAATGCAACCTAGCACAGATCCAGCACCCAACTGAGGGATCTGTGACTTTTCCAGGCATCAGACCCGCAATGAAACATCTACCATTTTCTTTTAAAAAAAAATCTCAAACATGAAAAGTATGTCCCTCCAACTCCTTCACATTTTATTTCTCTACCATAGAAAAAGATTTCATTAAAGAAACCATTCAATTGATTCACTTTATATAAAATTCTCCCAGGTCCCAGCATTACATCTTAACTATCCCTCTTAATGATAAATCACAAATGACAATGACTCATATAATCAATAGAAAGCCAGATTCAAAGGTCTCCGTGAATCTTGGATGACCTGTGTCATTGATCTAGAATGTCCTTCTTTGAGAGAACTTGACTTCCTTTGAGAACTACATCAACAAGAAAAATACAAACCTGAAGGAGCCCTAGAATGCAGTAATGTTTATGGGAGCTCCAAACCTGTGGATTTTGACTCTTTCGCTGGGGTCACATATCAGACACCCTGTATATCAAATATTTACATTATGATTCATAACAGTAGCAAAATTACAACTATGAAGTAGTAACAATATAATTTTATGGTTGGGGTCAATAAAACATGAGAAACTGTAAGTAACCAGTTGCAGCATTTGGAAGATTGAGAACGACTACTCTCCAAGATCTCTGAATGTGACAGATAATATTAGCTCCATTTATAGAATAATTCAATTTATGCCTGGTATTCTTTGAATACACAAACAATGACAACTAATAACTCAAAGTAATTTGCTTTATTTTAACCATTCTGCAGAATAATGAAGCTCAAGTTTTTACAACCAGTGGATCCAACACTTAATGCCAGATTCCTCAAAGTTCATTCCTTTATCCATTATGCTGTATTACCTATCCGGAGAACATGCCTGTCTAGGGGTCATTTCCAAAGCTCTATTTTGTTGGATGCTTTCAAATCAACAAACACACCCTGACCTCAGATCTATGCCATTGTGGATTTGTCAGTTGTACATTTGGCCCTAAAAAAGTGGTATGATATTCAACTGAAACTAGAAAAGAAACTCAAATCACAGTGGTTATGGTTTGAATTAATATATCTTCCATAGGGTCACATGTTTGAACACTTGGCTTCTAATATGTAGCACTGACTTAAAATGTTGTAGACTTTTAACGCATATAGGAAGCAGATTACTGGAGATGGGACTTATGGTATTATAGCCTGGAGCCACTTCTGTAATGACATTTCATTTGTATTTTAATAAATAAAGCCTGCCTGAGGATCAGAAAAGTAAAATGGCTACACTGGCCAGCCTTACAAGCCAGGCAGCATGACGCACATCTTTAATCCTGGTAGCTTCCCATCCATCAAGATGTGAGGAGACCAAGAATCCAGGTTCACACCTGCCTGCTGCTAGGCCTTTCGCTCCATAATGGACTCTATCTCCTTCCTCCCTTAAATTGTTTCTTGTTAGGGAGTCAAAATAATCAGAGAAGTCATTGCAACACCAGCCTTCCTGTACTCTCCATCCTCATTGAGAGGAACAATTGTTTTCTGAATGCATTACAAGAATGGAAGCACTTATGTCTAAAATATGTCCCAACTGAGAGTAGGTCTCAATTCATACCCTCATGTCCTGTTCCTTCTTTTTGGCAGGATTCTGATCACTATCCTAGTTATATAGCAAACACATTCTTGTCACAGCTGCCCTTTATGTCATTGAACAAGAGGCCCCAGAAGCACCATATCCAATGAAGGGTCTTGGATGCAGCATGGACTAGTATCTCAGGGGTCATGTTGTGGAGATTCTTAAGAGAAATAAATTGTCTTTCCCAGAATCATCCATTTTGTTCCGAGGAAATAATCCAGGGCAAATAAATAAATAAATGGAAGAAATAATTTGTTCAATGCAAAATAAATACTTCCTCTGCCCTAACTGAGCCAACTTTGAATTTGTGCCAAAATAGCTATTAGTGGTGATTGAAAGTGTGAGACAAAGAAGAAACTCCCCCAGAAACAAAGAAGTTCCTTTCTTCCCTGGCCTCATCACTACCAATGAGAGATTAGCACAGTCCAATAGGCATGGAACAGAGACCCAGGACAGAGACAACTCCAGAAGATCTCTTCTGAGTAGTTCATCAACTGTATATGGTCTGTAAGAGCTAAGTAGAGGAAATTCCTTGTTTTTCTTTACTTCCTTTGGCAAGGACAAACAAAGAAAAAAGTAAATTATCTTTTCATTTCAAGGTGCATTATCTAAATCTAAGGCAAAGCTAGTTCGAGTTCTTGTCACTCACATGTGACCAAGGCTGGATTCATATGGCTACAACTAACACATTATGCTTAGAGCTCTGGAATTCGAGTAAGGCTGTACCCAGTCTTCGTCTGCTTTCTATTGTTTCAATAAACACTGTAACCACAGGCAACTTCAAGGGGGAAGACTTTATTTGGTCCATACATGCACATCATAGTTTATCACTGAAGGAAGTCAGAGCAGTAAGTCAAGCAGGAATAGAGGATGGGACCACCATAACCCACATAGTAAAAGGAAAAAAAAATCAACTCCTACAATTTGAACTCTGACCTCCTCATATGTACTGTGGCACAAGCACATTTCATTACACTCACACTCACACATACACACACAAATACACACACTACTGAATACATAAAAATAGATGAATAAATGTAAAAAATGATTAATCCAAAGTCTAAGTATTGGCTTGGCAGTGGTGTCACACGCCTTTAATCCCAGCACTTGGGAGGTACAGACAGGCAGATCTCAGTGTGTT
>JAQHUG010000402.1:74553-93909 GCA_028555095.1 Dicrostonyx torquatus | reverse complement strand
AGAGAGCTCCCTGTCTGGATTTCCAGTATTTATAGATCTTCTGAATATTGGGTAACCCTGCCTCCTTGGGGGTGGTAGCAGGGTGTGGTCACAGGCCAAGGGACCACACCCCTTCAATTTTCCTCTACGATTCAGCAGGGGATTAATGTTTCTTAGATCTCTTATCTAGAATTGCCAACTACAACTCTTAATCTGGAGAACTTTTCTGACTCAATGGATTTAGTTAAGCACATATGAGAAAACAACACTTGGAACATTAACCATGCCTCACAGTTCTGGAAAGGCAAGCAGGGCATGCATACACAGAATATGGAAAAAGCCTTAGGAAAGCACATAGTACCAGCTGTTGAGAGTACTTTCCATGGACACCAACCATAGAATCATTGATAGTACTGGTACTCTCCAGGAGGAAAAACTACAATGTAGAATATAGGAGAGACAGGTCTGTCTTTACCACACATATTAGCTTATGTCAGAGAAAGAAGTATGGTATAACGGGATGGCAAAAGAGTGCCTTGTCAAAGTCTGCCCTTTACAGAGAGATTGAGTGATTGGAACCTCTTGCAGAAGAGAAACATATGTAAGAACCTTTCTTAAAGAAATGACAGAATTGTGGGTTTGAATATTGTGTCTTTAAAGCAGTGTGCCCATATCTACCATTTTTTAACTTTGTGACCACAAGTAGTTGCCAGAGCTGTGAGAGCAGAATGTGTCTGACTCAATGTTTAGTAAAGCTTGCAAAATACTGAACTCTGTTTCTAGGATAAAGCTATGTATGGGATGGGAAGATGTATTTGGGGAAGTATAAAGGGGAGCAGCAGGGTCTTTCACAATGGTCACAATGTATTCCTTAAAATGTGAAGTTTTTCTTAAAGTCAGAAACAGAAGTCACTAATAAAGCTGTTCATGTAACCCTGATAAGAAAGCTCTATTTGACTACAAAGACGGCCTGAGCTATTCGGGCTGACTTGAGTACAGCCACTTAGTGGTCAGAAGTTTTCCTTGCTCACACTCCTTTCCCACCTCAGGACCTGAACCTGAACTGATGCTGAACCCTGGCAGATTTCCTTTATATTTTTTATGTCTTTTTAAAAATCTAGATTCCACGTGTAAGAGAAAAGATAAGAAATCTGTCTCTCTATGTCTGTCTTAGGTTGCTTAGCAAGACTTCCAATTCCAACCACTTTCCTGAAGGTAATTGTTCGTTCCTTTTATGATTGAATAAAACTGCCTTGTGGAGACTTGGATTGGTGACAAACACCTTTAATCACAGTACTAGGGAGGCAGAGACAGGCAGAACCCTGCTAGTTCAAGGTTCTACATATTGAGCTCCTGGTCAGCTATGGCTATGCAGCTGTGAGACTCTTGTCTCCAATATTTGTGTATATATTGGGTTAGAATATATACATATATTTTGGGTCACAATGATGGTTCAGTGATGAAAAATGCTGACTGCTCTTCCAAAGGTTCCTGATACCCACATGACATCTCACAGCCATCTGTAATTCCAGTTCCAGAGAATCAGATGGTCTCTTCTAGCCTCCATGGTCATCATGGACATAAGTGATGCATAGTCATACATTCAGACAAAACACTCATAAAACATGAATAAATAAGTAATACATTTTAAAAATTTAAAAATCTGTTGTGTTTATGTGCCATATTTTTATTTTTGGTGTGTGTGTGTGTGTGTGTGTGTGTGTGTGTGTGTGTGTGTGTATACATGTGTTGTGAATGCAGGAATGAGCCTGGGTGGGTTTTTATTTTCATGCCATCCAATGTGCTTATCATTTTATCCTCCACTAATCATCTGATGATCTTCTGGGCAGCAACTTCATCCTTCTGTGTCTTCAGAGCCTACCAAATACTCACAGCAAATTAGGAACTCCGTACAAGTTTGCTTGTAGAAGGAGGCTGTTTGTTCGTCCCAGCCTCCCAGAACCAAAATAACCACGCAGATGCTATATACGGACTAAGCTACAATCTATCTTGATAATGTGTGTAGACTTACAAGGTAGAAAACAAGCTTGGGCTATTGTTCAGAGTCAGCAATTAGTAAGAAAGCTTTGGAGATTATGACTGTGAAATAACCTATCGCTATGGAAAATATTCTACTGTGGCCTTAAAATTAACTCAATCCCTATTCATGTTAAACAGTGCTGTTTGATTGGAGAAAACAAGAATATCTTTGAAGGTAACTTCAGTATTTGAAACCTGGCACAAATTTTCTTTCTGTTCATATTGTTTCCACTAAACAGAAATATACTCATGAATACAGAGAAATCATTGAAAGAACTGCCTGCTTTTTCCCATAATAATCTGTGCATATAACTACTTTTCTCCTGTCCCTTTTTAATAGTAATGAAAGAATAACCCCCAAATTATGCCAGTTCTAAATACCGAACATCTACAGGCAGGTCCTACCAGTGGGATCTGAAGGGGAAATGAAAGATCTGGACATTTTCTGTAGAAGGTACTGCTCAATAGTGAAGCCTTATTTTTTTTAAATCTTCAGAGCCTGTCTTTTCAAAAGCCTCCAAGTGAACCTTTTGAAAACCCCTACTTTCAAACATTGTTTAAACATCTTTAAACTTAATTCCAATTTGGAGTCCTTTGGCATAACGTCACTTGGCAGCACTGCCACTGCAGGCTTGGAGACATGGCTGAGGAAGACCAATAATGAAGAGATCAAACAATTCTCTCCTAGTGGATCTCTGAGGACTGAGATGCTTAATTCTTATGGTCAACTTGACAACTTCTAGAATTATCAAGGAGATTAATATCTGAGCATGATGTGAGAATGATTTTAGATTGGTATAATTGAGTGGAAGACCCACCCTAAATATGAGGTGGCATCGTTCTGTGGGCTGGACCTTCCATCACTCTGTTTCTAGCCTTAGACTTAATCTGACAGAGGCTCCTGTGGCCACACTAGAGTCAGATTCACCTTCATGACAGACTAAACGCTGCTGCCTTGATATATAAATATGGCATAAAGTTATCAAATCTACTTAACTAGTATTTCTATCTCCTTAAGTGGTTATTATTTACTTTTGTTAAGACTCTTTGATTCTTTTTTAACTGTTTTTAAAGTTCATAGAACTCTAACCTGTCACAGAATGCTGGAATTCATTCTTTCCATCTGTTACTTTGGTACTTACCCTCTGGCCTTCCTTGTCTCCTTCTCCTCCAACCTTTCTTTGTCTTTAATAGTTTCTCCTCCATTAGTTATCAACTTCTAACTTTCATAAATGAACAAGAAAATGAAATATTTGTCTCTCTACAACTGAGTTATTGTTTAAATAAAAGAAGCAGTAGGACATTCTTCTGCTTGTATTTTAAGTGACAATTGCTAGTTAAAATTAACCTGCTTCACTGTTCTTCTACTAAGAAAAATCAATGTTGGATATTGTATTTAATTGCACGTGCACACATCTGGGCATGTGATATATGATGGCACACACACTAGCATGTGTGCACCAGTGTTTAGACACTGTAGGTGATTTTCATATATATATATATGATTTATTTTTATCTTATAAATTTTATATAATTCACATGTATTACTCTTGCAATGCAAGAAAAAGAGAGGGAAAAAGAAAATAGGGAGAGGAGATGAAAAGGAGTGATCGAACAACAAAAGGAGGAAGAGGAGAGATAAGATGAGAGAGCAAGAGAGAGAGAGAGAGAGAGAGAACTGTTATCTTGAAGCTACTCCGTTTTAAAACTCAAGGCTACTCTTGTCATAAAAGACCTTCTCTACCAAAGCTTGGGCATAAAATCTGGAGAAAGCTTATGATGTGCTCAGATGCATTTCCTCTCTTGAACCTAAAGTTATTTTTTTTTAGAAAAAGTGAGCAATATTGCATGCAGCAAAGGGTTTCGTTTGGAAGTTTTTGCTTTTTAGTTTTATCTTACCTTTGTTTTCTTCAATACAGAATATTTTCTAATTACTCTAATATTGCCAAAACCTAAGGCTCTTCTGGAGACAGGGTTTGGCATTGATCTTAAAGCTGCATCTCCAAGGCAACCTTTAGATGCTTAAAGAAAATAGTTTCAGGAAAGAAAAATTAATAACAGATCCCTACATCATTTTTTTCCTGAAAGTAAACACGATGATTCTATAGCTATTGAAAATGAGAACTTGACAGAATAACACCAACTTGGTGAATAGCACTGTCAACACTGAACAGAATACACTCAAATCTTACTTGTCTAAACACATCTCAAGATTTCAAAGTTCACTTAAAACTAGAATCTTCCCCAAGTGTAACCACTTCTTTGTAAAAGGCACATTTTTCACCCTGGTTATAGCCAGTGACAGCCCCAAGCCAGGTTCAGACCTATAAACTGAATTCTGACGTAGGTTAATAGATGGCCTTTTGTCTTTTTGCCTTAGAGGTTGTGACCAATTTTAAAATGGATGAAGTAAAACAGAACCAACTTGCCTGCTCAGTGAAGCAGAGATAGGACCAGGGAGCAAGCATCTGTCAAAAACGAAGATGTTCTCTTCAGAATAATCTGTCAAGGTTTCAAATCTTCTGACACTTTCCATGGTCAGTGCATACAAGATTGTCAGTGATGGATGGAGACAACCCTGAGTGAACTCCATCTTGCCTGGTACGTACCTCTTTAAAGAGGAATGACCCATGTGATTTTTCAAATTAATAATTTATAACTAAGGCATGACTATTCTAACTGTTGAAATTTCTTATAAAATTAAGAAGTTTCATATAGTACATCTTGATGTTATCTTAAAATAGAAAATTGATTAATAAATAAATTATAACTAATTAAAACAATGAAAGCTTTAAATTTTTTAATATTTCTTTGGGAATTCGTAGTTCACCTTGATAGTATCCAATTTCCCCTCTAACTTCTCCCAGATTCTTTACTACCCTGTTCCTACCAACCAAACTTTACATTGTAAAACCCACAACGAACAATTTGTGCTGTCCATCTATTCTTGAATATGGTACTTTCTGAATCTTGGTCAGCCTATGGGGACCACTCCTTAAAGACAGACGACTTTCCCTTTCCCAGTGGCTATCAATTATCAATAGCTCCTCAGCACTAAGAGTGGCACACCATGCCCTCCTCCCCTCCCCATACAGGATTTTGTCTTGCTTGAGTTTGTGCTGGTCTTGTGCATGAAGTCACAGCTGGTGTGTTCACATGTGTAACTTCTCTATTGTGTCTGGAAAGGTTTCCTGGTAATCACCCGCCACCTTTGACTCTTAAAATTTTTCTGTAAACTCTTCCACAATGATTCCCGAGCCTTGGGAAGAAAGAGCATGGTAAAGATATCCTATTTAGAGCTAAGCATTTCATGGTCTCTTATTCTCCGAACCTTGACAATTTGTAGGTCTCTGTGTTAATTAAAACATACTAAAAAGGGGGGAGCTTCTTTGATAATTGTTTGAGAAACACATTGATATATGGACATAATAATAGATGGTAGGAGTTGTTTTAATACTTCATTTAACAAATAATAGTAGTAAATTCTCCCCTAGGGCCTTTGACCCTAGCCACAGATTCTTAGCCCAATAATTGATCATGAGAAGACTACCATCTTGTAGAACTCCTGTGAGGCTTCTGCCATCATTGTACCAATAGGCATGTGTTGCGAGAACAGTAGTTATTGTAACTTGCAGCATTTACAACTGGGTAAAATTGATGATCATTTTTCTCCTGCAGTAGCATACAATGGCAGTTTCTAGCGCTATGAAAACTAGACAGTTGGGGTAAATTTTCAGGGTCAGTATCAGCTTGATTTCTCTACGTTCTATGGGTCAAGTGTGTGGTACCTTCAGCAATGGTGCATTACTGTCAAGTTCGGGAGGATCGCCAAGAACAGTGGCAATAGCCAGTTATGTGTGTAGTATATAGTTTTCTTTGGCAAGAAGCCCCAAAATAGCGGTAACCCATTTCTGTCAGTGGGGATTTTAAGGAGCTAACATGTGGTGTCTAGTAATGTGGCATTGCTGCCCCATTATAGGATAACTTCAAAAAGAAAAGTCTTCCAGAATTGTACCATCAATATGGTTCTGAGGGTAATGGTGCTTATTTCATAAGCAAACTGAGTCCCATACTGAAAACCTTCTCATAAAAGTAGAACAAACCTTACTCAAAGGGCTGTCCTCTGACTTCCCCACAAGGGTCACAGCATGGGAATGTTGCCATACACATCATGCATACATACATATTATTAATAAATAATGAAAGTTTTTAAACTGAAACAAATCCTTAAGATGTTTTAGCTCAATAGTCATAAGTTTTAAATTTAACAGATACTGTTAAAAATTACTTACCAAATTATAATTAAAATAATACAATGGTATAAAGGAATTTAAACTCATATTTTAGAAGGTTATGTAACAAATATTAGACCTTGGTGTGTAGTTCAGTAGAAAAATATTTACCCTGAATATAAAATAACAAGGATTTGAGCCCAAGTATCATAAAACAAAAGAAAAACATATAAAATATATAAATATTACATAAAAAATTCCAAATTGATATCATTTTATATCTAATATATGAACCAGATCTCAAGAAAATTTGCAGTTTTAATAGCACACACATTTAAATATACATATTAGAACAGAGAAGAAAATGTGAAATAATATATATCTTCATACAGACATACATGCAGAAATAGTACCAATACACATAAAATAAAAATAAATAATTTTTAAAAAGTGACTGTTTCAATACTGAGATTACTATTGATTTTACTTTTTAAATATAATTCTAATTTTCCTTAAAATGCTTGTTTATAGAAACTTGCAAGAAGATTTTTGTATCGTTCTATTTGTTTGTGTTATTTTTCTTGTGGTGGTAGGGATCCAACCAAGGGGTTTGTAAATGCTAGGTCAGCATTGTGTCAGTGAGCTGCATCATCTGCCCAGAATGTAATGTTTAGGTAAGAAAAATATTTGTATGAAGTCTTAAAATTGTTAGCTCTTTGTGTATTTCTATTTACCAGGCATTAGCTTCTTGCCTCAGTTTAAAAAATACTCACTGAATCTGAAAATATTTTATACTATTACAATGTATGTTTCCTGTCGAGGAGGTGTGAGCTCCAAAAGGCTTCGGAACCTAAACTCTCGTGTGATAAATGTTAGCAAAGATCTGTTTGTGGTCACGGAGCAGGTAAGGAAGTGTGCCTGCAGCATGTAGACATCACAATGTGGGAATACTTACAGCACAGATCAAACAAATTTATACCATTCATTACAGGTAAACATCAATAGCTCTAGTGGCATCAGGTTACACGTGAACACTTCTAGAAATAAGAACACACAGAGATATAAAATGATAGGGAAAAAAACCCTTAAAATTTAGAGATATTTCTCCAGGAAGTCTATCTTTCTTCCTTCATCCTAGAGAGTGTGTCAGCATGAAAATGAGTAGAAATGGTTAATGGTTAAATATATTGGGGGAGGGGTAATTGGAATACGTGGAGTTGGGAAAGCACACCCTATCTTGAAACAAAATGAAATGAAACAAAGAGATTGTCTTTGAATAGAGAGCAATTATACAAGTCTTAGAATTTTTTTTTTTTTGGTTTGTCGAGACAGGGTTTCTCTGTGGCTTTGGAGCCTGTCCTGGAACTAGCTCTTGTAGACCAGGCTGGTCTCGAACTCACAGAGATCCACCTGCCTCTGCCTCCCAAGTGCTGGGATTAAAGGCGTGCGCCACCACCGCCCGGCTAGTCTTAGAAATTTTTAAATAAACTTTCACAATTCATTGAAAAAATTATAACTTGTGAGACTCAAACTTTAAACTATAGATGTAGGACACTGAATTTGATGTTTTAACAAATTTCTGGTGATTCTTCACTTGAACTTTTGCTTTCTAGATATTCTCCATCCGTCCCTGTGTTGGTATGTTGTGAAAGTTGCTCTAGCCAGTGTCCTATTGGCGTCAGCCAATGGAATAAAACATCAACAACATCATGAGGAGTGATTGAGGTTATTATTCCATGTTCATCCTTCACTGCATTACACATCTGGAAAAAGCCAAACCCTTTCTCAGCTATATTTAGATAATCTTCCTCCAAGGCATCAGCTTCCACAGAAGCTCCTGACCTCATTGCATCTCAGGGTCTTAGGTTTAATTTAAGTCAGCTTCATCTTGGCATAACTAATAACTCCTCTAAGAAGAGAAGAACTTGGTAATTTATATCAGTGCATGTATTCTTAAGCATGATATATATGATATATTATTAATATGCATTATATATTAATATCTTTTGTGAATGAATTGTTTTTTATTGTTTTATTGAGTTACAAATTCTTAATAACATAAGAAAATTGTAAAAAAAATACTCTTAAATAGGATACTGTATAACTGGGAAGATATATGAAGAGACAGATTTGTGTATAGTGTTGCAACAATTGGAGTTCATTGCCCATAGCTAGGACTGTTTCTATCAGATTGCATAATTCATTGTTTGAAGCCCAGAATCAATGATGGCTTGAAAGTAGTGAGCTGAGATGAAAACTTTCCTGAAATGTTATAATAATATCTATGGGCATATAATGGTATGTAATACATAATATTATAATGAATATAATTACATATTATTATAAAATAAGCTGGAGGCTCAGACAGATAGATAGCAATGTAGAGACAGACCTTTCATGGACAAACACCTTGCTGCCCCCATTGCCCCATGACAAACCAAAAAAATTTTTAATGAGTGCCTCAGAATCCCTGACAAAGGATGTCCTACCCCTTCACTCTCAATTGTGATATAGGCATTCCCTCCAATGACATTTTCAGTGAGAACAATAATAAACCAAAGGGAGACTCCCAGTTGAGCAACTTAACTATTAGAGGAAAGCTAATCCCCAAAACCAAGACACAAGCAAAGTGCCCAAGTAAAATATTATTTGACTAATATAATCTAGAAGCAACTTACTGATTAAAAACTCAAATAAAGCTTACCTGCAACACCTTTCTGAACACAGAGACATTATTTATCTGACCCAGCATGTTCACTAAATTATACAAGTAACTGGAAATGCCAAGTAACTTAATTACCTTGCTGTTAGAAAAAGAAAGCTAAAACTCATAAAAAAATCAGAAGCTTGATTTGTGAGGGAAGTTTCTTGGAATATATATATGTGTGGTGTGTGTGTGTGTGTGTGTGTGTGTGTGTGGTGTGTGGTGTGTGGTGTGTGTGTGTGTTGTGCGGTGTGTGTGTGTGCATGTGTGTAAAGGTCATCATCTCACTGGGCCTGGAACTACAGATTGTACTATCTATTAAAGTGGAGTGGAGAGCTCCATTTATCACTGGCCCTCCGGAAGTGAGAAACAGTTCCTATACAAACACACTCTGTAGGATTAAATGGAAAATATTCATAGAAGACAAAATAGAAGGCAAATAGTGTTAAAAACAGAAACAACCATGTGCTACAGACAGAATGCCAGGATGGCGATAGCAAACAGTGAGGAACACTGAAGACAGAGGGATTGGTCATTCAGACCGCAGGCCCCCATGCCACCGATGCCACCACAGTCAACAATTTGAAATTGAAGACTTTAAAGCTGGGAGCAGGAGTGACAGGTCAGTGATGTGATGTAACACATATTTGTTAATAATAGATCTGGACACAAGGAAAGGCTTAAAGGAGAAGACTGGAAAGATTGCAGGCACTTCTTAGCGGAAGAAAAAAAGGAAGTACTGTAGAGTTAGAATCTCTTATTTTTGACCATTGCTGCTGTCAGCTAAAGTCTCAAGTCTACTGCTCATTGCAGGGACTGTCCCTAGTGGTGGGCATCATCAGTATTTCTGATCATAACTACCTTAATGGAAAGATATCTTGCCAGAATTACCCAAATTGTCATTAACTTTATCACATAACACAGAGATTTGTAGTTAATACCCAGTTAGGGAGAATTTAATTCTTCCTTATCTTTAACTTGTGTTTGTGCAAAATAAACAAGCAAAGAGTACCACGGTGGGTCTTTTGTAGGATATTTTCCAAGTACTGAGTCTAATTTTTGAGTGTGAGTTTAGATAAAGGTAGTAGACCTGGCACATTCACTGAATCAATATTTGCCAATTGGAACAAGAATATGACAGACCTTCCCACATATGCTCACGAGTCTGTGCCAGTGCTGGGATTAATGCTCAGTAATTTACTGCTTGCAGTTAACACACAAAGTCTTAGGATAATAGACGATGCACTTTTCCCTAAAAATAAATAAAAACAGAAATTCCAATGCATTCTTCCTCTATTCCAATGCATCATCTCACATGCTCTGGAATTTACATGTCTCATGTAAATTGCTTGAAGACTTCAAGCAAGTGAGCATTCTATGGTGAAAGGGACTACAAGCTTGGAAAACAAGAGCTGAAGTGCAATCTACTGCCCAACTTCCTGGGAAAGCAGCAGCCCCGGGTAACAAAGAAACAGGTAAATAAATGCCTTCCACCAGTTATTCTCAGTTTTCTACAGTTTGTACAGTACCTCAAAATAAAAAGGCACCCCTGTTTGTCCTCTATTTCTTACAGGTGGAAGCACCAATACAGTCTATTTAATATTCAGCAAGATGTTCAGCTGATAATCCTCCAGGCATCAAAGGGGTTCTGAGAAGCAGAGTTCTTCTTTCGTATGGTTGTCCAGTTCATAGGCAATATGCGCACAGGTGTTCTCCTGTTTGAGTTCTCTATAGTCATATATCACAGTATTGAATGACTTACACTTCGAGGCAATCAAGTCCTGAAAACAAAGCACAACCACTGTCTTTTAAATGATAAGGCAACAAATCATGAGCTCCCTTCCCTAGAAACTCTGCCTGTTATGTTCATCTCATTTTCTGCAGCTTAGAAATTGAATCTCGAAGGTTCGGTGAACAACCCCAAGTCTTTACACTATTCCATATATCACATTCATGAATGTCTACTGTTTAGAATGCTAACAGTATCTTTTGTGTATGAAGAAGCCAAAATGTAGAAAATGTCTCAAATAAAATATGACCCACATCATGACCCCCTTTTAATATAAAGATGCCAGTGGAGTCTGAAATAACAGCCAACACTGCCAAGACACTTGTGTAAGCCTAGCCCTAGTCATATATGTTTGGAGAAAAATAACAAAGTAGTTGGAACAAACAGCACCATTTCTCATGCACACCTTCTACCTTCTCTAGTGAATTATGTTGACATGAAGAGTGAAGAACCCATTCATGCATCCAACAAATAATACTGAAACCTAGGGTGTACTTGCATCTTGGAAATAAATCACAAAAGACAGTGGCTTTCTTTGTGGAGCATAAAGACAATAATAAAAGAAAGAGATAGTACCATCCTAGTAGAAAAGTGTATGTGCATGCATTTTGGATACTAACAAAATATCCCCATGTTTCTCTTCCTTCTAGGTATTCTTTTATGCTCATATTTTTATTATGTCTGTTTTTATTAATTTTTGAAAATAATATGACAAAGTAATAGGCTTCATTATGGTAGCAAATGCATTTTCAATTTCATTTTTCGAGAATTTGATACCTGAGTTTTTCCCATCATTTCCACATTCACTTTCTCCTGTCCAATTCCTCATTCCCCCTTTCCCTCCCAAATTTATGACCTATTATTATTGTTGCACACACACAGTACTAATTTATTGTTGCTCATATGTACATGTGTTTAGGGCTAACCACTTGGGGCTGGGTTATCTATCAGAAAGTTCATATCTTGAAAAAACTGACTACCCATCCCTCCAAAGCCCACAGTTCTTCATGTAGAGGTCAGACTTTGTAACATTTCCCCCACCCATGTTGGGTTGGTAACTGATATTGTTATTTTGTAGATCTTTTTAAGGAAGCCATAATGCTGAGATTTTCATGGGTATAGTTTCCATAGCATTTGTAGAAGACCCTCTCTAGAAACAGCCATCCTTGTCCTTTGACCCTCAAAAATCTTTCCACAATGTCTTCTGTGATTTTCCTTGAGTTCTCTGTGTAGAGGATACATTTTAGATGTATCTGTTGGGGTTAGGGACTTCATACTCACTTATTATGTGCATTTTGATCAGTTACAGACTCCCTAAAGTAGTCTCTACTATGGCAAATAGAAGCTTCTTTGCTGAGAAGTATAAACTCCACTTATCTGTGGTATCATAAAAATAGTCACAAAACTGTTAGAAATAATACTGGTTTAGGAAAATGGCAGTGGCACCTGCTACTGAGTAGGTCTTAAGTCCAGCTAGAGAACTGATAGCTACCCTCTAGATAAAAGTGCCGGCAGCACACCATGAATGATAGATGGGTCATTATGTGGTTCATAGGATTTAAAGATGGGTAGACCACAACTGTTTTCCTTTCTTGATAGCTTACCTAACTTCTTCAAAACCTCTGACATGTAGTCTTCAGGTAAAAAGCAACCAGGTAAGATTTACCCACATTCTGTGTTTTGTTTTTTATCAACAAAGTCTTATCTTCATGTTCTTGGAAGCAACCATAGGCAATGGCAACATTTTATAATGTTTTGGAAGTCTCAAACTACCCTGACACAAAACTCAAAAGATTTCCCATGCCTAGAAATGGGACTGTTGTTGGACAGTCTATGCCTCTTTGGAGGAAGAAGAGTTGAAGTTTTTGTTAGGTAGACAGACGACAAACAGATTGATAGACAGATAGATAGAATCTGTAGTTTTACCCTAAAATGTGTTTACAAAAGAGAATCGGGCAAAAGGGTGAAATGGGAAAGGAGTAAGAATTAAAAATTCTCCCGGATGTTTCAAACGCTCATGCCAGGACAAGGGTCTAGCACTAGCATAATGTAACGTACAAGAGGAAAGCCCAAGGCTTAAGAGATAATGATGAAATCCTGGCAGACTCAAAACACAAAAGGAATAAATATAGGTCAGAATCAAACCTAAGGCAGCTAATACATTACTACATAGATGTAAGAACTGGGAATAAAGGAGGAGCTAGCCCAAAGTGGTTAGACTGAAACTTGTCACTCCTGAAGGAGGGATTCTGTTTGTCCTCTGCTCTGAGATCCTAACCTAATCCTTCCATATAGCCCACTCCCACATGTGCAGCAAATGAGCTTCAGCCCATGGACATTATTTTCAGGCTCACGTTAGACAACAGAAAACATCTTCAGAAGAACATTTTAACTCCCCACAAATCACACATGAAGCAAGCAACCGAACAAGATCAGGTTCTTTTGCTTCTAAGCCTATGACCCTCAGCCATGATGGGAGTTTATTCTCTAGACCCCCATGCTTATACAAGTACTAGAGAAACTGTTTACATTCTTTAATAGCTTAATATTAAAAATCATTATAATTACTGCTATAAAAATGAAATAGAACACTCTTAAATTTAGAGGTCTAAGTGATGTACTAGAAATCTATCCATTATCCTTGGAATTTCTCCCTCTAGTGGCTGCAAAGGCTTCAAGCAGCATTAGCCTCAAAATTTGTTTTTTGTTTTAGAAGATGATTAGATAGATAGATGAGAGATAGATAGACATACAGATAGATTAAAAGGTAGATAGACAGACATATAGATAGACAGACAGATATATAGATAAATAGGCATAAATATATAACTACAGTCTATCCAGTCCATTTAGTGTTGCAGATATATAATTTTAGCACTCACCAGCTGGTATTCCATAACCAATATGAGGCACCTCCTTGGGGGAGAGTAGTTCTCCCTCTATCAGGGGTCCTTAGTTACCTATAGATCTTTGTTTAAGGATTGGACCTTTTGAGGTTATTTTCCTTTATAAGTTAGTATGACTTTTGTTGTTGCCATTGTTCAGGTCCTATTTATGAAGCCACATTTTTGAGATATCATTGTTGTAGCCTCCTTGTCATTAATAGAAGACACAGTCCTTCAGCAGAATTTTATGGGCAGTTGGCTCTTACAAGGTGTCTTTCTCCTTTTCCACAGTGTTTCCTGAGCCTTATTTGGGGTTTTAATTTTAATTGTGTCGATTAGGGTAGCATGCTCCACAGTGAGTTCATTTTATCAGTTGTGGTATTCTGTGATGGTTTGCTGTGAAAGCAGCTTCTTTGATGTAGTGTGAGAACTATTTACATGCAAGTTTAAGAATTAGTATTTAGAATTCATTTAGTAATTGAAAGTACAGTGTTGTCATTTGCATTTTCTCTTCCCTCTCTTGTCCTTTTTTTAACCTTCAACAACACCTCCCAACTCTTTCTACCAAGTCATGATCAAATGTGTTTGTCTTTAGGGGTTTTCTTTGCAACCTATTGAGTTTAACCATGTCCCCTTGTTTGGATAGATTCATACCATGCCTCAGTCAAGATATCTCTTTCCTTTCTCTCCCTCTCTGTCCTGCCCCCTTGATCTTCTGAGAAAATTGGGAAGGGGAAGGAAAGATGGATGGGAGGGAGAAGAAGAGAAAAGAGGAGGAGAACATAAGGGAATGGAATGATCAGTTTGCTTTTTTATACACCTCAGGATCACCTATGTAGGGAAAGCACCATCCACAGTGGCCCAGACCTTCCTGCATCAACAGTCAATCAAGAAGATAATTCACAGTTTTTCCTATATGTCAATCTTATGGAAATATGCAACAATTCCAAACTGCCAGATATTTCCCACTTTTACAATAATGATACAATTGCTAAGATATAATCAATTGGTTTCTGATTAGAATTGAGTCCTACTTCACTGCAGGGACTTGATGCTTGGTACTGTTAGTTTGGACAAAAGTCCATGTCAGGCGACACCATAGGTCCAAGATATAAACTATTGTTTTTACCTCCTTAAATGATCATGTTATCAAACTGCCTTATAAAGACTTTCATTTATACTCAGTGGTCAGTGTTGTTCTCAGACTTGGTTAGAGGAGTTTTTATCTAGTATACATCAGTCTTAGTGAAGAGGGTTATAACTGACCGAAATGCAGCACACAAGTGACTGGGAGAGCTCAGTCTAACTGAGACATCTTTATCACCCCACCCCTCACCTTCACCCCACCAAGGCTCTGAGAAAGTTTCTGGAGAGAAGGCAAAAGAGTGTAAGAGCCAGGGGATGTACAGAGCACTGTGAAACACCCTCTTCTAGACATGATATGGCTATTGTACTTCTAAATTCACAGCTGTGATTTGTATAAGACCTGCATAATGCAAAGTCAGTCAAAGTCACACCAAAGATGAGGAAGGAACTCAAGATGCTCCATCGCTAAATGAAGAATTACTGTCAGTAGATTGTTGATGAGGAAGGGAGAATCATGCTTCTCTTGGAGTAGGCCCCTGGTAGGTTTCCCATTTCCCATGGTAGGACCCCCCCCCACATGCATGGATAACATTGATTTTTTTTCTTTTTTTTTTTTTTTTTTTTTTTTTTTTTTCGAGACAGGCTTTCTCTATGGCTTTGGAGCCTGCGCTGGAACTAGCTCTTGTAGACCAGGCTGGTCTCGAACTCACAAAGATCCGTCTGCCTCTGCCTCCCGAGTGCTGGGATTAAAGGCGTGCGCCACCACCACCCAGCTGGATTTTTTTTTAAAGAGACATGAAGTTGGGAGGTAGACATGTGGGAGAGAATCCAGGAGGAGTTGGAGAGGGAAAACGAGAAATGGATTCAGCCATATTTCATTGTATATGTGTTTGAAATTCTCAAATAATAAAAAAGAAAAAAACCCAAAGCAATGAAGAAATGTTTTGAGAATTTTTACAGTTTACTTTACTCCATGATGTTAATGTTTTCTTCTAATTTATAAGAAATATTTACACCCTATAAGCAAATTCTAATGTTGTTGCTCATTTGCTTATACAAAAACCAACTACTAAAGTCTAGTTGCATTCTATCTATGTCAGGAGCAAGCATAACCTGAGGGCAGTTTCTTAACTTCAAATCTAAACTCCTGGTGAAGAACTCTGGACTCTGGCTCAGTTTCTGAGAATACTCATGGATGAGGTCCTGCTTTAAAATCAGCCATGTCCTTCAGAAAATGTGAGAATCATAGACATTTCGCAGAGCAAGAATAGAACAGCAGGCATCAAGGATGTATACCCACATGGAGAAAACAGAGCTGAAGTTGATTTCCTTGCTTTTGACTGAAGTGATTAAACACGGGCAATATATTTTAAGCTCACCATAGCAAACTTTGCCAAGTCTACAACAAATGTCAGAAATAGGATATATATCCCATTTGTTTCTAAAACCACAATTCAGGGAATTGGATGAAATCTAGAACAAAGTAACTGATTCTTTACAGTTGCTTTGTTACATCCTTTGCCTGAGGTTCTAAGGAGAGGCCCAGTAAAGTACTATTGTTTTAGAATTGCTGCCTCATGTAGCAGAGAGGAGGGCAAAGATGGTGGGTGGACAGAGAGTCAAAACAACAATGTGTTACAGTTGCCAAATAAAAGTGCATGTGAAAAACACAAACAGCATGTCAGAACTGTCCCTCAGAGAAAACAAAGGTTGGGTCTACACCTCCCGAAGAACTTTACTTGTGGGTTATGAACCCTCCACATTTGGGAGTTGCACTCCCCTGAGCACTGTTGAAAAGATCTGTGGTCAGGATCCTGAGGTGAAAGTTGAAAAAGTTGAGAGATAACTCAATAGCACCTTTAAAAGGCCAGTGATGTCCAGAGGAAGATGCCTAGCCTAAGAGGTTGGGCAGGTCTGGAGCTGATAAGAGGGATGGGGAAAAAAAAAAAAGTCCCAAGCCAATCTGCTGAAGGCCAATGGAAGGAAATTAACTACATCTGTCACCTGCCACATGTGAGCCTAAAAACCACTATGAAACAGTCTGATTTTATCTCTAGTGGAAGATAGGTCTTTTCTTTTGAACATGTAGCTCATTTCTGAAAATTAAAAAAAAAATGGAAAGACAAGGTCTCCCTCTAGTGTCCAAACTGTTACCTTACAGTTATTATAGAATCTCAGTCTAACTCCACTCAACACTGCAAATGCCACCACCAAAAGAAAAGGGGAACATGCGGTTTCTTTTTTAAAAAGATTTATTTATGATAGTTTATATGTGAATTTTGTCTGTATGTATATATGTACACCAGCCCGTACATGCCCTGGTTCCCATAGAAGTCAGAAGAGGGCATCCAATCCTATGAAATCTGAGTTAAAGGCAGTTGGGCACCAGCAACCATGTGGTTACTGGGAAACTAACCCAGGTCCCCTGCAAAAGCAACAAATTTTCTTAACTCAGTCATCTCTCCAAAGCCCATTTTTAATTTCAAAATAAAATATGCAGAAGAAAGAAATAAAAATAGAAACCAACAAACTGATTACAGATATGCAAATTCCAGTGCTGAAGCCAGACCAACATTAAGACAATGACATCCTGTCTCCTTCACAAATTGTTAATCCTATAATCAGGGCACATCATGTAAGAGGTAGAGAGACGGCTCTGCAGTTAAGAGCACGTGTTGCTCTTCCAGACAACCAAGATTCAGTACTCAGCACCCACAGTTTGTCAGAACTATTTTTACTCTGGTTTCAGAGGATCTGGGCCCTCTTCTGACCTCTGCAGGAAACTAAACACACTCATCCACACAAAATCAAATAAATCTTAAATGAATTTTGAGCAACCTGTAACAAAATCCAGAGAAGGTATTCAAAAGAGCGATTGCTAGTTTGTTCAAACAACTCAAAGGAGAAATAAATATGCCTCAAGAAAACAACGAAATAAGGAAGTAAATGCAAGGTAAGAGAATTGAGCTAGAATTGCTAAGGAAAACCTAAACTGAAATAATAGTCAGAAGAAAACTGTAAAGCCAAATAAAAACTAGTGGAAAACCTAACAGAATGTTTCATGTACATGCAGAGACTCAGGACTGAGTGACAAGTTAGATGAACTGAATCACTCTGTAAAGATCAATGATGCATTGGAAAGGAACTACGAAAAGAACGAGCAAGAGCTATTGGTCACCATAAAAAGACCAAGACTTTGTATCAGACACATAGAAGAAACAGAAGAAAACTTTAAGTGAGGAATAAAAACATTTTCAATAAAATCATAGAAGAAAAATGTCCCATTCTAGAGAAAGAGATGCCATCAGGTATGAAAAGCATATAACACCATATAGACAGAAATAGAAAGAAGCCCTCCATGAAGATGTTATTTTCATTATTATGCTTATTATTACTATTATAAAAAAATTAAGGACTCGAGGAAAGGGATATTAAAGGCCACAAAGAATAAAGGTGAAGTCACTTATAAAGATAGGCCCATTAGAATAACAGTTGTTAATGCCTGAGGGAATTTTAAAGTCAAAAGTGTATGGAAAGATGTATTCCAAGTTCTGAGAGACCACAGATGAAAATCTAGATTACTTTAGTCAGTAACATTATCTACCATAGTTGAAGGAGGAAAAAAAATATTCCAGGACAAAAACAGATTAAGGAATTTATGATCACTAAATCATCTCTACAGAGGAAGAAATACTTCAGACCAAAGGCAAGGCTAAATACACCTAAGAGATCTCAGAATAAATATACAAATAGAGGATGTAATCAAAAGAGATAAAAGAAATACCAAAAATCAACAATTAACACACATATTAATAATAAGTATTAGTTTTAACGGTTTCAGTTAGCCAAAAGACACTGAGACCAGCACAATAGATGAGAAAACAGGATCCCTCTCTTTGCCGTTTTTAAGAGACAAACCCAATTATCAACAATAGACATTGCTTCAAGATACGAGGATGGGAAAAGTTTTTCCAATGAAAGGGATAATGAAAGGCATAATTATTTTAATGTCTGTGATAAAACAGAGTTCAATACAGGATTATCCAGAAAAAAATAATGGGTGTTGCTTTATACTCATTAAAGGAACTCATAAAGAGCACATTGCAACTTGAAACACAATACAACGTATACAGGTGAACCCAGATTCCTAGAAGAAAACTGCTGTATTGAAAGTCTTGGATTAACCCCAACACAAGACAGTGGATGACTTTAAGACACCAATGTCAAAAATAGATAGGTCATCTGAATAGAAACCTAAACAAATAGACATCTATGTTACATTGCACACAAATATTAAACAAAAAATATACATTCTTCTAAGCAACTTTCTTCAAAATTTATCAAACATTAGGACACATAGCAAACCTCAACCAATATAGGGCAATGGTAAAAGTATATTGAATTCTACTCAACACGTGGGATAAAACTAGTTATTAACAACAATAAAAACAGCAAAGCACATAGAAACTCATGAAGAGAGGCTACTGTGCTCTCTTGAGAAATGTGGAAGTTGGCGTTTGTCCAACTGCATCATGGGCTCCAGCTTCCTAAAGTATTGGAACAGCCATTAGAAAAGAGAGCACTGGGCAGGCAGCAACCTCCACAGGAGTAGGTACAAGAGAGCGACTCCTGAGGGAGCAG
>JAQHUG010000402.1:6433-38244 GCA_028555095.1 Dicrostonyx torquatus | reverse complement strand
GGGCCTTGGGCCTCCCACAGGGCAGGGTATCCTGCCCCATCTTAAGGAAGCAGGGGGAGGGCGGTGGGGTAGGGGGAGAGCGGGAGGGCTGGGAACAAGGGGAGTAAATGTAAATTTTTCTTTTAACAATAAAAAAAGAAAAAAAAGTACAAGATGTCTGAATTAGAGATGTGTTTCAGCAGTTAAGAGTATATAAGGCTCTTGCAAAGGACCTAGGTAAACTTTCAGAGCTTATAGCAGACATCTTCCAAATGTCTCTTCCTCTACCTAGAGGCTACTGTCACCTCTGTCCTCCAAGGGCACATGCACTCCTATGCACAAAACTACACACACAGAGACACACTTACACACACTCAAATAATAAAAATTATGCATTAGCAAAAAGAGTTAAAGATGCACCACTTCAAATCAAGTGGCAGTAGTAAGAAAGGGTAAGGAAAAGAAAAAGGAATGTTGCAGAAAGTAGGGCATATGTGTAACAGGAGTGTCTTCAGTTCAGGGTGTGCGTGCATGACAAGATATTAATACGGTGATTCTTTTGAGCTGAAGGCATCTGAGAGCCAATAAGTACAACAAGGAAGAGTCTGAATTCCCTCATTGATAGGTGGACTCTTCTAAAGGAAATCAAAGCATCAACTAGAAAATATTCAACTCATACGTCTTACAAGAGAGAAAACTAGACTAACTTTTTCATGACTATTCTATCTCTAATCTGTTCCTCTAAGGAACATTCATTCCTTCCAGTATAAATGTATTCCCAACTAAGTGAAAACATGCCTGCATCAGTCATCCTCTCCCTTGCTGAGATAAGGCATAAGGTCTGAAGGTTGTCTGGGCATGATATCACCCCAAATATGATGCACTGACATTTGAGAAAATAAAAACTAGAATCATATTTTCTTTATTCCTACTTTCCCCAAAGCAGACCATAAAATCTGATAACATTCCACAATGTAGGGACAGTGATGTCCCTCCAGAGATACCCTTCTGTGAGTAGGAAAAATGCTGTCTGTACCTCTGAAGAGCTGTGTGGAGAATGTATTGAGCACACAGTCTTGCTAAGTCACCCCCAGTTTATTGTTCATAAGCATTTTCACTACTGACCTATGTATCACACACTTAATATAACAATACGAAGGTTTCCTCGAGTCTCCCTTTCTGGAAGCATGGCTGTCATTTACACTACTCATTACATACTTGTGTTCTGCATGTTTCTCTTTTGTTAATCCTTCTTCATGGATGCTTCAGTCATAATCAATAGGTAATAAAGGGTCGTACATTCTCTTATTCGCAATTCTTAGATTTCACGAGATTCTTGTTCTATGTATGTGAGTGCCATGTGTGCTGTGTGTGTGTGTTTAGAAAAAATATTTTGATAGCCAGACACAATTAAATAAACTTTTGCTTGACATACATTTCAACCTATCCTCAAAATACTTGATACTGAACTTGTCAATCTTAATAGAATATATGGTCACTAAATCTCATCCTTTATGTACCTAAAATAACTTACTTATAACTTCATAATTTCCTAAAGCTTTCCAGTCTTTTTATTTCTAGAGCCATCCAGTCATTATCATCTTAATATAAGTAAGCCCTTCTTTACTAAAGACATTTCCATATGTTCTTATATGCACTGCTTTCTTTTTCTAATCCCTCTTCTATGATGTAATATCAACAGTCAGCAAACCTGGTGGTTGCTTTCCTTTGTAAGAAGGCACAGCTGGTCATAGGAAGGTGCCACTTCTTTATATTATGATAGTGCTGAGCAACAACAATGAAATAAAAAAAAGTAAAATAGAAACTGTATGTCAGATAGTGCAATAATTTAGTATTTCCCAGGTACAATGTGTTAAACAAAACCTTAGCAAAAGCACAAGGAAGTCTTCATAAAATACATAGCACTGCTACTATAAATATGCTTTTGGATTTTAATGGCTGTATGTAGGCAATACAAAGAAACAGCAAATACATCATCAAATTCAAGAGTACAGAATCCAGTACAACAAATCTCAGTAACCCCTTTTAAAACTATGATGCTCCAGCTTACTATAGGAAGATCTTTGCACAGAGTATTTCTCTAAGCTTTCCTTTGATAAGCATCTCATTTGCTCTTTTTACCACAGATATGTGACCAATAGCAATATACACAAAAGGTGAATAAACATTCTACACCCTAGCATCCTCCTCTCAATCAGGACTTCCTGCCATACTATTTACCTTCGGGGTCTTCGAGAGGCAGTCCTTCCTTAGCTAAATTCTACCTTGCATAACTTAATATCTTCTAAACATTGGGAAATCCTCTATATCATCAATTCTGCTCTTCTTGGCCACAGTATAACAGTGCAGAATGTAAGATGTCATATACAGCCTCTTCAAATAATCTCCAAATGAGTTTTACACCTAAATCTCAAACGAAAAGTGCAGAATTTCCAGATAATGCTTGAGAACTAGGTCTCTCCAAATTTGGCAGCCTGCAGCCTATGCCTTAGAGGCGTTTCTCCGAGGTCCTGACCTATCAAGAAACAGTATCATTCTGTGAAATCAGGACTATGCTTCCCAGAGCTGTAAATGGTCTGGGGCCCCTTCCTTCGTGAAGAGGTTGCTTCAGGTCCTGAGAACCCAATTCTTTCATGACAAGAGCCTGAGATTATCAGCCCCAATGCCACTGCAAACATTTTAAATTATATTCTTGAGTTACCCTATGTTTGTTTTGTGCAACAATGTCTGATTAGCCTCTTTCTGATTTTGCATACTTCCTTTTAAAACAGAACCCGTTGCTTTACATTAACAAGAGACTCGCCGTGGAATTTGGCACAAATTCCCAGCAAATCTGGGATAGGTCTGAGCTTAGAAGGGAAGCTAGTGCCAAGAACCCTTGTGTTTTATTCAGTTCACTATGTCCTGTCACTCAGGCACCACTAGCAAATCAGAGCCACCAGCGGACGCGCTTGTCAGATGGGAGGGTTTTTCCGGTTTCCAGGTTAGCGTGCTCTCCTGAGGAAGTCGCAAGTTACCCCTGTTTGCTGCGTCTTGGGTTCCAGGTGCTGGGAGCACGGATGAGCTGTGCAGCGGGACCATGGTGAACTATGCGCGCCTATTATCAAACGAGGAAGACTGGCAGGCCACGGTGAGCAAGGGGCCGCTGTCCCCAAACTCTGCGGAGCAGCCCTCTGAGCCACGGAAGCCCAAGTTGTTCCTTGTCTGGGTGGGAGCTAGTGGGCAGATGCTGAATTTGACATGTTCGTTCCTGCATCGCTGCGGTTGTTCGCCCGTGATCGTTATCGTTCCCTGGGCTGGGGCAGCAGTTTCCGAATAATTTAACTCTGCAGGCTGCATCTGTGAAGAGATTGGGGAGTGTAATCGTATTTAGAAATGTCCCTCCTGCTGACTTTACTGTGAAATACTGCTGTCCGTAGTACTTGTGTTGACAATATGGAAGGCACAATTGACAAACTCGGAGGACCCTGGTTTCTGTAGTGTCTTCCAGAAGATCTGCACTTGTAAATTTAACATTTAGGTTTAGGATCCATCTGGGTTAATTTTGTGGAACTTTTAAATGATACCTCCTGTGTAGAGTAGCATTCCCCTGCTAAAGAAGAAGAGTAGAATTGGTGGTAATAGTATTGATGGTGTAAGCAATTACCAAATCTTAGAGAGACATGAAGTCATATAAAGTATAATTTAACGAAAGTACTGCTTCCCATATACCCTAAAGAAGCAGTTTGCTAACCACGCCTTTTAGAGATTAGTAAAATAAAACGTAAATGTTTGTTAACCAGCATTGATCAGCCATTAGCTACATTCCCAGAAAAAAAGGATTAAACACTGATTTACTGTGGGCCAAAAGTCCCCCTCCCCTACTTCAAAGAACAGGATAACATGCTGCTTAAGGGGCATTAAAGGGACACCACCAACATTAAGTCCTATTGTGACATAAAACATATTAATTCTTAAACAGCTGCATTTTAACCCATTTCGAAAAGCAGTCTTCAGTTTTAAGTCATGCTCTTCAATGTTGATTGTGACTGATTTGAACCCTGTCTATAGTCCCAGAGGGCTTTGCCCTTGCTAGCCCTCTGACTAAGCCCCCTCAAGGTTTGGATTACACCTTTATAGCCCACAGAGTCCTAAAATTACCAATTTGAATCACAGAGTGGACTCTCAATTACAGGAAGAGTAAAAGGATTTGCATGTGGAACATGGCTCTCCCTTCAAACCAGAAAAGAAGGGACAGTGTCCTGTGTACATGGCACTGTAAAACAGACTAGGCAGTAGCTAGATCACAGACTAAAATATAAGGCACAGAGCTCAGAGCTCTCCATCATAAAGGAGGACCTGATGGGGCACAGTGAGTGACTCTGTTGATTTTCCAACATGTAATAATAATCTCCATGTGAATAAAGACAAACATTATTGATGGGAATAAAATTTAGGGAGGGTAGCCTTGACCACTAAATATTTAATTTTCCATTAGTGAACTCTCCCATGCAGATATATGCAATCCTGTTTGACACAGTAAAGTCACCTGAGAGGTTTGAGATGCAGGCAATTGGCTGTCACTCCGTGTCAACTTAAAGCACTCAGCAGCTAACGTTTTACATGAGACAAAATCATACAGTGTCTTATGGATGATATTCTCACTACAATGAAAGTGCCCACTCTTTTTCAAAGTCATTCTAGCTAAGTGTTCTTCCAGTTATACTTATCTCTTTAACAAGTCAATTATTGATGCCGTTTTTTAAATTTCATTTTGAAATGCATTACCGCTCTTAGCTCTGTTGTTTCTATTTTCCAGACATTTCCTGGTCATTAAGAATTTCATTTCATTTTTCCTTAATTGCTATTTATCTATGTATTTATATATTTATATCATTTTAGCTAACTCTACGGGTCATGACCCTTCATGCCCAAAACGCTATATCAGGGGTTGCCTAAGTCATCAGGAAACACGGATGTTTATTATATAGTACATAACAGGAGCAAAATTGCAGTTATGAAGTAGCAGTGGAGACAATGGGGGAGGACACCAGTACAATAGCAACTGTATAAAACAGGTCACAGCATCAGGACAATTGGAAAATACTGGACTAAATCAACATCCCCTATAGCTGAAGCTCGCCTCCCAGTGTGAAACTGAGCATTGCTGTGAACACCTGTTCCTGACTTTGCAGCCCAGTGCTGGCAAGACAGCTCTCTTCTCCATCCAGGCTGCTTTCATTTCCAGGACCTCCTCACTTTATTTATTTCTTCCATTTCCGTTTTCAGATCTTGAAAAGGTTTATTTATTTTCCGCAACTATTTTTTTTTCTCTCTATTTTGGGGATTTATTTGTTTCCTACCTTTTTTTTCTGTTTTCCTGAATTTATTTGAGGGATTTATTGATTTTCCTTTTAAGGGCCTTTGTCATCTTGATATAGTTAGTTTTAATGTCTTTTTGTCATAGTTCAGCCCTGTTGGAATATTAGGAGCAGCCGAGATAGGATACGTGGGCTTTGTTGTGACATACTTCCCTGGCTGTGTTGGATTATGTTCCTATGCTCGTGTCTAGGAATCTGGGTTTGGAGGAATTCAGTCTAGGTGCTGATTTCTGAATTAGTCTTGGTTGGATGGGAGTTTGTTTCCCCCCCAGGTTTCTATGTGCTTCCTGGAATTTCAGAGTGTGTAGTAGGTGAGTAGTGCCTTTTTTTTTTTTTTTACTGGCCTTGGCTGTTATGTTCAAAGAATCCTGGATGGTGTTAAAGGCTAGAGGAAGGGGAAGCCAGTGGGAGATTATCCTAGGTATTTATTGGAGGCAAGGAGAAAGGGTAAGGGTAATGGGAAGCTGTCTCTTGTGTTCTAGTCCAGTGTTAGGGACAACTGTGAAAATTGGGTCTAGGGTAACAGATAATATGGTAGATCTGCAAAGAGCCTGCCTGGTCATCTGGCAGATGTGGCAAGTATTTGAGCTGGAGGGTGTCTGAATCAGTTGTAGTGGGGACATGGAAATGAGACGAGAAGGGATCAGCCAGTGAGGATGTGCTGTGGAATCCACAGAGACATGGACAGGGGAGAGGAAGTTATAGCTGGTGTTCTGTTGCAGCCTTAGCAGTAACCCTGATTACTGGGTCTTGGGTAACTAATAGTGGGGAATGACTGGCGACAGCCTACCTGGTCATGTACCCAAAATCTTAATACTGATGCATCAGGGTCCCAGGCAGCATTTACTTACTTCTTTCTTTATTTAGGTTTCTGTTAATCTGTGAAAAACTTTTAGTTTATTAAATAAAACATACTATCTGGGCTAGGCTGTCACTTAGCAAGTTTTCTTCTTGGGGTTGACCTGAATATGGAATCCAGCATCCAAGTCTGGAGGCTTATAACTACCTGTTACTTCAGATATGGGAAATCTGAAACATTCTTATCTGGTGTGTCACTTGTACACACATGGAAAACAAGTTTTGCTTTGATTGTATAATACAAACCATACAATGTCTATTTAAAATTCTGTTATCTTGCATTTGTTTTGATTTGGTTTTCATTTCTTCACTCTGATGCAAGCATTCAGTCATCAATTACAGGAAGCAAAATGGTTTCTAAGTTATCCTAACATACCACCTTTTCCTTATCACAAGGGAATGAGATTCTTTTAGTAGTCAGAAATATTTTCTACAATGGAGAAACACCTGAAGGCATCCAGAAAATGTAGTCAGTTTTGGTGGAACAGCCCTTCTTGCTCAAGACATTTTGTATCATGGGAAAAGGAGAGAACTGCAGGGCCCGGGGTGAGTTCTTTGATTTTTATTTTGTTAGAATCTTATAGTTTTTGGCTAACAGCCCATGGAAATTTTGTAGATCTCTCTTTGTGTGTCCTTTTATTATTGATGTCATCTATATTGTGTGCTATTATTAGGTATAGTCGAATTATATTGTTGTTTCTCTGGAAAATGATGGACCTTCACTTATTTTTATATTCTATCCATTTTCTTCATCCCAACCTTCTCAAAAGTTCTTGAATTATCTACTGTTCCTCACCTGGACTCACTCCCAGAGGCTCTGCGGGTTACTCAGGTAGAAGCCCTTTTTATACTACACAAATGTCCAGTAAATTACCTCCCTCTGATGCATGTTCATGGTGCCACCTATTTGGAGACCAACTCCTCATTCCTCACTGGTTTGTTACCACTAATGGATCTTTGGCGTTTGCTCAATGATGAAACCCTGACCACCTGTTTCATACAGATGGTCCTGCACAGCCTGAGCCATTTTTATTTATACAGTTTTAATAGGTTGCATGAGCAGTTTTACAGTCACATTTGTTCTTCAAGTTTCTAATAATGGTTACCATAATTTCCAGCTTGTTCTCTTATCTTATTCTCCTTCCAGCCCCAACTTCCCCACTGGTAACCATTACTGACTTGATTCATACTTTTACTACTCAAAGCATAAATAGTATAGCAAAGAGCAAAAGAAGTTTTCTAAATAGTCACACTTACAGGTAGAGCAGTGTGCCAGGTTGGCAGCCTTTCTGGTTACAGCATCATGAAAAGTGAAAGAGAATTGTGTGTCTAGTGGTTAATGTTCACCTCTAGTGAAATCCAAGTTCTCACAATAACTCACAATTGAAGCTGAATCAATTCATTCTACATTCTGTGCTACTCTATCTCCTATGGTGAATATACCAGGTTATTCCATCATCCTGTAAGGAACATAACTAAAAAGCTTATTCTTCACAGTTGGCGTTGCTTATCCCTTGTTCTCATGTCTCCTGCCTCGCAGGAGGCAGTTGTTAGAAATGAGGGTGCTGTGGCATTCTATGAATCCGCTTCTTTCCTAACTCCTAGATTGTTCCCATTAACTCCTGATACCATCTACTTATTAGCATTTCTCCAAGACAGTTGTGCTTAAAATCAGTCTCTCCAAAACAGTTGTCCAGATTTGTAATGTCATGAACTACTGTGACACTTTTCAGATCACAAATGCAATGGAAATATAATATCCTATTCTTGAGACTCCTTAATTCATGGTCACACTTGAAATATCAAAGGCTTTAGAAGCTGAATCAGGATCACTGTATTTTGTTAACAACATTCCCTCGGGCTCATGCAGAGGAGCCTCACCAGAGGACAGCTTTTCCTATGTAAAAGTCATTTCATCCATAACTCTAAGAAAATAAAACCTTAGGCAGTCAAAAATAATTTTTATAAGAGAAACAAGAAGAACAGGCAGCACATAAGCTCCTGGGGTCATGGCCAGAATTATGCAGCAAACTCTCCAGCAGCTTTGCCAAGAGTTGGTTAAATTCTCCATGGCTTTGCCACAAAGAGAACTTGTTTCTGGTAGAACCTGTTCCTTGAGAGTTGGTTGCACCTAGGCTCCAGGGGTCATGCCTAGAGTTTTGCAGGTAACTATCCATAGGCTTTGCCAAAATGGGTCCAGTTCTCCAGTGTTAGAGACCAGCTTCTATACAAATGTCACTTATCAGGGTAGGGGCATGGGAATTTGAAAGTTCAGTAAAGAGGACAAAGATGAGAGTAAAAACAATAAAACAGAAAACGTAGAGTAGTACCAAAGGGCATTCCAATGAAAATTAAAATCACCTACTTTTAATTTCCATTTGCTTAAAATACCCCAGACCCCAGAAAGCAGAAGTGAGATTAAAAAAAAAACTACATTAACATGATATAAGGAAATGAACAGACCAGTTGAGGGTTGCAGGCTACATTCTTAGTTAAAGTCTTTTACTAGAACAAGACAAGTAGCTCTCACACCCTCGACCAAAACATTCCTTAGGAAAACCATTCTTCCCCTGGGTGCAATCCATATCTCTCACCTGGAGTAGGAACTTAGTTGGAGCCTTAGAACAGATATATTTCTCTATTGCTGAAATACAAGGGCTGGATATTAGCCACACCTGTTGCAAATAACCTTGAGAGAACAGAACTCTCTGATCCGAATCTATGTGAAACCTTTGTTTGAGGTAGAAACAGACAATAACCTTGAAGGAATAAAATTAAGTACTAACTCTCTGACCTGTGGCGGTGGACCGGCAATAACTTGGAGCAAGCTGAAGCTCTCTGACCTTCAGACATGGTGGAAAGAGGCTCAGATTTTTGGACATCCACACTCCAGGGCCTGGCCACAAAGAGAATTTGTTCATTTCATTCTCAGGCCTTGTCACCTGAAGAAGTCACATGGCTGCTGGCATCGCAGCAAGAAATTGAGTAAGGCAGTATTTAAGATTAATGGGATGATATCTTAGATGGAATATAGAATCTTTTGGATGGTGTTATTGATAACTCATTAATGTTTATTGGCAATGAAACTAGTGTGGCAGAAAGTAATGAAAAGTCTGTTTTGTAGAGAAAGTCAGCACTTGGTAGGTTTAGAGGTAGGTTTAGAGGTATGGTGAAACAGAGGTAGGAAATTTCAAACATGCTTAGCACCATTGAAGAAAAGGCCCTTGCTCAGCACTGGATGCCTAGAAGGAATGCATCCAACTCAGCCTTCAATCTATGTTAGGGATAGACAAAGAGATTCCTATTTCAAGTAAACAACTTCATACTTTAAACTCTTTGCACTCTATTCCAGGCATGGCAGGGTCTGTTACAACAAAGACCCAAAATTTGGATGAATTATTGAGGTTGAATTGGTTCTGTATACAAAAATTTACAAAATTTAAGGTCATAGATTCTTAGTTTGTGATTTTACTGCAGTACAATTACAGGCATCTGTGTTTGCCAAAAATACATGTTTAGACCTTGTCTCCCTTGAAAAAAATCAGTCTACAATATAAAAAGATAGATATACCTGCCTCTGCCTTCCAAGTGCTGGAATTAAAGGCATGAATCAATACACCCAGCATGTCTGTTATTTTTGTTGTTAGTAGTAGGACATATAATTTCTCTGATTTTTACTGAGTACTGCATTTCTCTTGCAAGGCGTATCCCATTAAAACATTGCAAAAATGACAGAGGTGAACTTTCTATTCAGTTTCCTTCTGTAGTGATGTGATGATGACATTATAAGGTCCCTGTCATGAAGTGTGAGAAGAACCAGAAATAAGTGACTAATCTGTCAAATAAGTATACATTTACAATGTTGTTGGTATCACACCTTTTGTTTCCACATGTATGGGATATTTTAGAATGCAGTGACCTACGATGATGTGCATGTGAACTTCACTCAGGAAGAGTGGGCTTTGCTGCATCCTTCCCAGAAGAATCTCTACAAAGATGTGATGCTGGAGACCTTCAGGAACCTCACTGCTATAGGTAAGGTGCTGAAATTTACTTCATGTTTTAAAATCAGGGAACAAGTTTTTCTTTTTTATTGAGAGTTTTCTGTAATTTAAATTGAGAAAGAAGAAATTGTGGTGAATAAATCATGCATGGTGTTAAGGTTCATTGACTTAACTTAAATTTTAACTTAACTTAACTTAATTAACTTAAGTTAATATTAACTTAAATTTTTCAAAATTCCCAATAATATATCATACATTTCCTGGTATTATATTTTAGGCTACAACTGGGAAGATTATAATATTGAAGAGCATTCTCAAAGTTCTAGAAGACATGGCAGGTAATTTACATATGCATGCTGATATAAATATGCCCCTAAGGAAAGTTTAATGTGTTCTGGATTTTTAAAAGGAAAACAATAATGTAAATAAGCACAGCTTAAAGTGTATTGATGATTATTAAATTCTCAAAAAGCCAAATACCTCCATGTCAGGTAGGAAAGTTGTGTTTGCAAGGCATCAAGAAAGAAAACAAGAAAGGAGTGTCTTAACAGTTATCACCATCTGAATCACAGCTGAGGGAGAGCTGTGCTGTAGAACTGCCAATCTGTGTAGTTTCATACCACTCATATTCCAATAGGTGCACACTTTGAACAGGTGATAAGTGTATGTCCAAAGCCTTCAAATAAACAAATAGTTCATAAGAAAGCTAGTGTGACTTATATACTGGTGGATGAGTTTGCTGACTTTATTGAGATGGACAGATAGAGTCAAGGGACAATTTTTGTGGGAAAACCATAATCCTTATAGCACATGTCCATGTGGATCAAATTCAAACTATCAAAATGCAAAGTGGAAATCATTTGTTATTCTTCCTTTACTGTCACTCTGGATAGAAACCATATGAACATAGGGATATGGAAAGAAGTCACAGTATCTGTCTCTGAACAGTTAGAAGACATGTAGTAGTCTCTATTTAGACTAGACTTATTGATTAAGATTCAACTTTACAAATAATTGATATTCCAGCTTCATTGGGAATACATCAACAAACCTAACACTGCAGAAAAGCCTTATGAGTACTAAGGATTTGTAAACACTTCTGTTTGTCCTGGTTCACTTTGCAAATGTCGTATGATGCACACTCTTGGACAGTTTATGAATATTTACTTAATGCTCTGAGTTTTTCCAGTTCTCTTCACATATGTGAAAAAATCTCATATAGAAAAAAGAGGCTATAAATATGAACCATGTAATGAATTACCATGAAAGACATCTTCAAAGATGAATATCAACCTTCAGTGATGGGGAAAACATGAGTTTAAATAAAGTGATAAAAACTTTAGGTCCAATTCCTCTTTAAAATTAGACCAAGGCTAGGAAACATCATTTTGAGTGAGGTAATCCAGATACAGAAAGACAATATCACATGTACTCACTCATACATGGTTTTTAAACATAAAGCAAGGAAAACCATTCCACAAATCACAATCCCAGAGAACCTAGACAACAATGAGGACCTTAAGAGAGACATACATAGATCTAATCTACATGGGAAGTAGAAAAAGACAAGATCTTCTGAATGAATTTGGAGAATTGGGAGAAGGTTGAAGGGGAAGGGAGAGGCAGGGAGGTGAGCAGAGAAAAATGTAGAACTCAATAAAAATCAATTAAAAAAAAAAGAAAGGAAAGGAAAAAAATTAGACCAAGGCTCCTTGGCAACCACATGGTGGTGGCACATAACCATTTGTAATGATATCTGATGCCCTCTTCTGGCATGGAGGTGTTCAGACAGGAGGATCATTTTATATATATACATATATGTAAAATTAATTTATACAGATACAAAGAGTTATCAGTGTAATGAATGTGGTAGAGCTTTTACATGTGGCAAGTAACCTTCTGAATATAGTTAATGTGTTAAATCCTTTACATATTACAGTCATTTTGAAAAGCATGAGAGAATCCATTTTGAAGAGAAGACCTATGAAGATATTCAACATGATAAAGCCATTGCATGTCACAGTCAACTACGAATTCATAAAAGAGCACATTCTAGACAAAAGCCCTTTGAATGTAATCAGTGTGGTAAAGCTTTTACACGTCCCAGTCATCTTCAGAAGCATAAAAGAACACATACTGGAGAGAAACCTTACAAGTGTAATCAGTGTTATAAAGCTTATGCATGTTATAGCACTCTTCAGGTGCATAAAAGAACGCATACTGGAGAGAAACCCTACAAGTGTGATCAGTGTGGTAAAGCCTTTACATATCACAGTCATCTTCACAGGCATAAGAGAACACACACTGGAGAGAAGCCCTATGAATGTAATCAGTGTGGTAAAGCCTTTACATCTTGCAGTTATCTTCAAAGGCACAAAAGTATACATACTGGTGAGAAACCCTATGAATGTAATCAATGTCATAAAACCTTTTCACAACACAATTACCTTCAGAAACATAATAGAATACATACTGGAGCGAAACCCTATGAATGTAATCAGTGCCATAAAGCCTTTGCACAGCACAGTTATCTTAAAATACATAAAAGAATACATACTGGAGAGAAATCCTATGAATGTAATCAGTGTCATAAAGCCTTTACACATTTGAGTAGTCTTCGCAGGCATAAAAGAATACACACTAAGGAGAAACTGTGATTGTAAATCAGTATTTTAAAGACTTTTAACATCCGAATCTTCTCCAAATATATATATATATATGAAAGAGAAAGATTATCCGTGTAATCATTGTGATAAAGCCTTTGCATGTCATAGTAGTCTTCTAAGGCATAAAAGAACACATGCTGGAGAGAAACCTTATGAATCTGTTCAGTGTGGTAAAGTCTTTTCACAAAGCAGTCATTCTAAAGGCATAGAAGAACACATACTGGAGAGAAATCTGAACAATGTAATAAGTGTGTTAAAACCTTTGCAAGTCACAGTAATCTTTCATCTTATATAAGAAAACATACTGGAGAGAAAAGTTATGAATTTAATCAGTGTCGTAATGTCTTTGCACATCACAGTAACCTTCAAAAACAAAAGAACACATACTGGAAAGCAAACATGAATGTGACCAATGTGATGATAAAGCCTTTGCATGTATCAGAAGTCTTCAAATTCATGAGAAAATATGCTGCAAAGAAACCCCTATAAGATTAGTCAGTGTGGTTATTTATTTTTATTTCATGGTAGTTTTTCTAGAAGAAAAAGCTTTTAGTTCACAATCAATCTGTTAAGGCCTTTTTGTACTACAGTACTCTTTGAGGACATGCAAATCCAATACGGAAGGGAGTCTAACTATAAAGGATTTGACAAGATCTGCCAACATACATTATTTTTATGTATTTTTTTCTGAGATAGGTTTTCTCTGTAGCTTTGGGGCCTATCCTGGAACTAGCTCTTGTAGACCAGGTTGGCCCTGAACTTACAGAGATCTGCCTTCCTCTGCCTCTCAAGTGCTGGGATTAAAGTTATGTGCCACCACCACCCGGCTGGCAACATAATTATTAAAGTACACAGGAGGATTGATTCTGGAGGGAAAAAAATCTGATAATATCAACAATCTGTCCAAATATTGTAGTGTCCTTTATTTTGTTTGCATCTGCAACCTCTTATAAAGGAAAGCCTTACAAACTTAAATAATGATATAACTATTTCAGATTTCACAGTGCACTTCAGTTACATTAAATAATTAATCCAGCTGTAAACATTTATGGATATATATTTGTGCCTTTTCTTTTGTTGTGATATAACATGTTTTAATGATATTGATGTTAAATTACTGAATAATAGAGAATATAAGAAACAGTAAATACCTCGTGTGCATATTCAAAGCAGGATTTTCTTTTATCTGGTTGACATATACTAAAGTAGGATAATCAGCAATCAACTCTATATTTCATAACATAGCTTGATATGCTATGGATATTTATATATTATTTAGTGTTTCACTTTCTTCTTCATGTCCCGATTACTTATCCATTTGTCTCTTCATCTTGAAGTACTGCCTTCTAATCAGGTTATCAAATGGATGCCAGATAATTTAACAGCAATGAGATTTATATTAAAAAAATTCTTTTTTCTGTGTCTGTAATGGGATTCTGGGTTTGTAGGGTATGGCAGATATGTGTAGACTAGAAGACAACTTTGTGGGAACTTCTTTTAGCCATCTTCATATGGTGATCATGGTCAGGTTCAAGTCTTGCTCACCACAGATATTTAACACTGAGCCATTTCACTAATGCTCAAAGAAGATAAGTTGAATATTACATCTTCTTTTTAAGTTGTTAATGTATTATTATTTAAGAATGGAGGAAAAGAGGATAATTTGAGTGATAATTCCTGTTATGATTATACTGACCTTCCCTGTCAGTACCCTATCCCTTTAAGAGACAAGTTCTGTCCACTACCAGTCTCTCTGCCCATTGAGGCAAGCTCCCATTGGCCACCTTTCCCTCTCTTTTCCTAACTTTCTTCTTCTGAGGAAGCTCTCGGCATCCCCCCTTTCTCTCTCTACTCTCTCCTTTCTGTCTGTCTGTATCTATTTCTCTCCAATCCTCCCTCATAGCCACACAATAGTGTCTTCCTAAATAAAACTTCATACTCCTCAAACACTCTGCATGACATATTCTGTCATGATATACTATTGCATTTTTTTATTTTGATTGTGTTAATTTATCCTAAGGACTATATGTTTGTTCATAAAACTTTTGCAGAACAAAAGTGAATGCCAGAGAATTGTCTCACTAGCAAAATTCAGTTGCTGCTAGCCTGATGACCTGAGTTCTATCTCTGGGAGACCCATATGTCTCTGGCAATTTTTCTCTAATTTCTGTACTTGGTCTGTGGCATATGCACAATCATACATCAAAACATAAATAAATAATCTTGAAACTCAAATCAGTACCATTAGCTCATGGGTAGCCAGACAACTCCTATGGTTTCATCTCTTGAACTCACATGGAGGAAGTAGATAATAGAAACCTCTAATTTCTCATCACTACCACAAAATCACAAAGGAACAGATGTATTCATTCAAACACAGTTCAAACATTTTAATGGATGAGATTAACAAAGCCAGTAGTGCAGTTATTGAAAATATATATAATGAGTTACAAATTCAAATTATTATTACAGAATTTCAAAAATTACCATTAACCATTGTTGATTTTTACATATTATTTTACCCCATATTCTCTGACTTATAGATAAAGCAATAAAAAGATATAGCTGGGTCTTGTGCATGCCTGTGATCCCAGGACATGGTAGACAGTAGGAGGACGAGCTACCTGAATTTGAGACCAACTTTGTCCACATAGTGAGCTCCAGATTAGCCATGGCTAGGTAGTGATGTCCTGTTCTCAAAAGTTTCTGAAAAGAAAAATCATATCTCAAATTATGGAACATTATCTACTATAATCTTACTACATGCTGACTTTTCTCACCAAGAACATTTGTTATCTTTACTTACTTAAGAGAACTGTGTTAACAATGACAATAAAGGCCATGTGAAGACCCCATTCACAGAGGGGGAGAAAGCCATTGAATGCTGTATGTGGAGTCCACTTGTTCGTTTGCCAATCACACAGACTCCTGAAATGATCTCACAGAAATCTGTGTTAATTGCAGTACTGTTTGGCCAATAGCTTAAGTGTATTACTGGCTAACTCTTATATCCTAAACTAACCCATCACTATTAATCTGTGCATCACCATGAGGTCATGACCTATTGGCAAAGTTTTGTGGCTCCAGCACAGACAACTGTCCCCAGAGGCTACATGACTTCTCTCTGACTCCACCTTCTTTCTCCCAGAATTCAGTTTAGTTTTCCTGCCTAGTTATATTTTGCTAAGCTACTGGCTGAAACAGATATATTCCTTAATCAATTCAAAGCAATATATAAACAGAGGACTTCCCAAAGACCTCTTTGGGTCCAGACATAAGTCTGGGACCTCCAAGGGAGTAGGCCTGAGACTGGACCTTTGTGGGTATGGTCACACCCAAGTCTTGGGCCTGCAAGGGAATAGACTATAGCCAGAGAGACCTTTGTAGGTCCAAGCCTGAATCAAGGAACTCCACAGGAGTGGACACAGACTAGGGTTATTTACAGAAACAGAATTGATCCAAGACCTAGGAAAGAGCAGTCCTGAGACAGCGAACTCCACAGGAGCAGATACAAGGGAGCAACCGCTGAGGGAATAGGCCAGAACCAGAGACCTCTGAGGGTCCAGACATGAGTCTGGAACCTCTGAGTTAGTAGGCCTGAGCCAGGACCTCTGCTAGTTCAGGAATGAGTCTGGGACCTCCGAGGGAGTAGGCAGGAACCAGAGACCTCTGCAGATGTAGAACACAAATTTGGAATGCCAAGGGAGAAGACCTGAGGCAGGACCTCTACCAGAGTAGGCCAAAGTCAGCAACCTCAGCAGAAAGTGCCCCAAGCAAGCAAACTCTTTGGAAGCAGGTCTGAATGACCTCCTGGTATTGCGGAGCAAACAATGAGAGTGCCAAGTGACCTTCAGGAACATGGAGTGACCAACATGGTGACGGAATATGTAGCCCTACTGTACCACGAGGAACAGCCATCTGAGCCTTGGATCTACTGGCAGCTGGAAAATTAATCACACCCCCAACTACACCAATCAAAGGAAAAGATGGGTAGACAAGGTAAGAGCACATGCAACACCACAAAGAGCAATACAACACCAGTAAAACCTAGTGACCATACAACAGCAAGACTTGAACAGCTCAATATAGATGAAGCAGAAGAAAATAACATAAAAATAACTTTAAGAGAATGTTTGAGGCCCTTAAAGAGGAAATGGAAAATTCCCTCAAAAAAAAATGGAGAAGACAAAAAAAATTGAAAGACATCAACAAATCCCTTAAAGAAAACCATGAAAGAGCAATCAAACATATAAAAGAAACTATTCATGACTTGAAAACTGAAATAGAGACAATAAAGAAACTCAAGCCAATGGAATTATAGAAACAAAACCATAAGAAAGCAATCAGGATCCACAAATGCAAGCATAAACGCCAGAGTAAAAGAGAGAAGACAGAAACTCAAGCACTGAAGATACAACAGAGGAAATAGACTGATCAGTCAAAGAAAACTTTAAATCTAACAAAAGTGTAACACAAAATATCCTGGAAATATAGGACACCATGAAAAGACCAAATGTAAGAATAATAGGTATAGTAGAAGTTCAAACAAAAGCACAAAAAATATATTTAAAAAACTCAAAAGAGAAAACTTTCCCAACCTAAAAAATAGTTATGCCAATGAAAGTACAAATAGCTTACAGAACACCAAATAGACTGGATCAAAAAAAAATTCCTCTCACCATGTAATAAAACACTAAACATACAAAATAAAGAAATAATATTAAGAGCTGCAAAGAAAACAGGACAAGTAACATATAAAGGCAGATTAATTAGAATTACACCTGACTTCTCAATGGAAACAATGAAAGCCAGAAGGTCCTGGTCAAGTGTCATGCAGACATTAAGAGAACATGGATGCCGGCTAAGACTATTATACCCAACAAAGCTTTCAATCACCATAATGAACAAAACAAGAAATTCCACAACAGAACCAAATTTAACCAATACCTAGCCACAAACCCAGCCTTGCATAAGATACTAGAAGGAAAATTCAAACCCAAGAAAGTTGGCTACATCAACAAAAACACTGATAATTGACAGCAAATCCAAAAGTAGGGGAAAACACACAAAACATAACCAACTAAATTAACAGGAGATAACAATCACTGGTCTTTAATATCCCTTAATATAAATGGACTCTACTCACATATAAAAAGACACTGGCTAACAGATTTGATACAAAAACAGAATCCATTCTTCTGCTGCATACAGGAAACAAACTTCAACCTCAAAGACATTTATGGCCTCAGTAAAGGTTTGGGAAAATTTTCCAATTAAATGGACATACAAAACAAGCTGGTGTAGCTATCCTAATATCTAACAAAAGAGACTTCAAACTAAAATCAAACAAAAGAAACAAAGAAGGACATTTCGTTTTAGTCACAGGGGAAAAAAACATCAAGAAGAAATCTCAAACTGAACATCTATGACCCAAATACAAGGATTCCCTCATATGTGCAAAAACACTTCTAAAGCTAGACCACACATTAAACCAGACCCATTAGTAGTGGGAGACTTCAACACTCCACTCTTGCCATGGGACTCGTATGTCAGACAAAAATTTAGCAGAGAAATAAGGTAACTAACAAATGTTATGACTCAAATGGATTTAACAGACATCTATAGAATATTCTACCCAAACATAAAATAGTATACCTTCTTCTCAACACCTCAGGAAACCTCAAAGATTGACCACATACAAGATAATAAAGAAAACCTCAACAAATATAAAAAAATGGTAAAACCCTATGTATCTTATCAGATTACTATGGCTTAACATTAGAATTCAACAACAACACTAATTCTAGAAGGTCTACAAACACATGGAAATTAAACAATGTTCACCTGAAGGATCAATGGGTCAAGGAAGAAATAAAGGGAAAAATTAAAGACATCCTAAAACTTAATAAAAATAACCACACAACATATCCAAATTTAGGTGACACAGTGAAAGCAGTATTAAGAGGAAAGTTAATAGCACTAAATGTTTACATAAAGATGCTGGAAAATTTCACACTAGTGAATTAACAGAACATTTGAAAACTTTAGAACAAAAGCTAACTTAACCAGGAGAACTAGACAGCAGGAAATAATTGAGAACTGAAATCAACAAAATAGAAACATTACAATATAAAGAATCAATGAGACAAAGAGTTGACTCTTTGAGAAAATCAAAAAATAGACAAACCTTTATTCAAACTAACCAAAAGGTGAAGAGAGAATATCCAAATTAACAAAATCAGAAATGAAAGGGAGTCATAACAACAGACTTGGAAGAAATCCAGAGTATCATGAGGTCAAATTTCAAAATTCTGTACCCCACAAAATTAGAAAATTTAAAGGAAATGGACAACTTTCTGGATAAATATCACTAGCCAAACTTAAAACAGGATCAGATAAACAAATTAAATAGAACTATAACTGCTAAAGGAATAGAAATGCTCATCAAAAATCTCCCAACCAAAAAAACACAGGATTATATGGTTTCAGCTCAGAATTCTACAAGGTTTTCAAAGAGAAACTAGTACCAATACTCTTCAAATTGTTCCATAGAATGGAAACAGAAGGAACATTGCCAAACGCTTTTTATGTGGCTATAATTACCCTAATGCCAAAACCACATGAAGATATTAGTAGAAAGAAAATTACAGACCAATCTTACTCATTAATATTGATGCAAAATTACTCAATAAAATACTGGCAAATCGAATCCAAGAACACATCAGAAACACTATCCAACATGATAAGTTGGCTTCATCCCATAAATGCAGAGATGGTTCAACATACAAAACTCAATCAATATAATCCACCATATAAATAAACTGAAAAATAAAAAAAAACTCATGATTATCTCATTAGATGCTGGAAAATTTTTTGACAAAATACAACATCCCTTTATGAAAAACATCTTGAAGAGAGCAGGGATACAAGGGTTATATCTAAAGAGAATAAAGGCAATATACTACAAGCCAACAGCCAACACTAAACTAATGGAGAGAAGCTCACAGCAATCCCACTGAAATCAGGAAGAAGACAAGATTGTCCACTTTTTTTATATCTATTCATTATAGTTCTTGAGGTTCTAACTAGAGCAATAAGACAACAAAAGGAGATCAAGGGTATACAAATCGGAAAAGAAGAAGTCAAACTCTCATTATTTGCTGATATGATAGTTTATATAAGTGACCCTAAAAATTCTACCACGGAACTTCTACAACTCATAAACAGCTTCAGTAATGAAACAGGATACAAAATTAACTCAAAAATATCAGTAGCCCTTCTTTACACAGATAAGTTAGCTGAGAAAAAAATCAGAGAACCATCACCCTTTATAGAGTCACAAATAGCACAAAATATCTCAGAGGAACTCTAAGCAAACAAGTGAATGACCTGTAGGACAAGAACTTTAAGTCTTTAACAAAAGAAATTGAAGAAGACAGCAGAAAGTATAAAGATCTCCCATGCTCTTGGGTAGGTAAAATTAACATCATAAAAATGACAATCTTACCAAAAGCAATCAACAGATTCAATACAATCCTCATCAAAATCTCATCTAAATTCTCCACAGAATTGAAAGAATGGTACTCAACTTTGTATGGAAAAGCAAAAAGATAAGAATAGCCAAAACAATCCTGTACAATAAAGGAATTTCTGGAAGCATCACAATCCCTGACTCAAAACTCTACAACAGAGCTACAGTACTGAAAACCACCTGGTATTGGCATAAAAAAAACCCAAGAAGACCAATGGAACTGAATCAAAGACAAAGATATTAATCCATACACATAAAAACACCTGGTTTTCGATAAAGTAAAAATTTTAAAATGGAAAAAAGAAAGCATATTTAACAAATGGTGCTGGCATACCTGGATAATCAACATGTACAAGAATGATAATAGATCCATATCTATCTCTATGCACAAAACTCAAGTCCAAATGGATCAAAGATCTAAACAAAAAGCCAGCCACACTGAACCTCATAGAAGAGTAAGTGGGAAGTATACTTGAATGCATTGACACAGAAGACCACTTCCTAAATATAACCCCAGTAGCACAGACACCAAGAAAAACAATTGATAAATGGGACGTCCTGAAGCTTAAAAGCTTTTGTAAAGTAAGGGACACAGTCAACAAGACAAAGCAGCAACCTACAGAATGGGAAATATCTTCACTAACCCCACATCAGACAGAGGACTGATCTACAAACTATACAAAGAACTCAAGAAATTGGACACCAAAAGATCACATAATCTAATAAAAAAATGAAGTAAAGACCTAAACAGAGAACTCTCAACAGGGGAATCTAAAATGGCTGAAAGACACTTAAGGAAATGCTCAACATCCTTAGTCATCAGAGAAATGCAAATCAAAACAACCCTGAGATTCCATCTTACACCTGTAAGAATGGCCAAGATCAAAAACACTAATGACAACTTATTACTTAATAACAACAACTGGAGAGGATGTGGAGTAAAGGGTACACTCCTGCTTTGCTGGTGGGAATGCAAGAGGGTATAGCCCATTTGGATATCATTATGGCCATTTCTCAGAAAATTAGGAAAAAACCTTCCTTAAGACCCAGCAATTCCACTTTTGTGTATATACCCAGAAGAAGCTCAGTCATACCACAAGGACATGTGCTCAACTATGTTCATAGCAGCATTGTTTGTCATAGCCAGAACCTGGAAACAACCTGAATTCCCCTTGACCACAGTATGAATAGGGAAAATGGGGGACATTTACACAATGGAGTACTACACAGTGGAAAGAAATGACATCATGAAATTTGCCGGCAAATGGATAGATCTAGGAAACATCATATTGAGTGAGCTAACCCAGACCCAGAAAGACAAATATCATATCTACTCACTCAAGTGGTTTTTAGATATAAAGCAAATAAATACCAGCTTATAAATCACAATCCCAGAGAACCGAGACAACAATGAGAACTGTAAAAGAGACATACATGTATCTAATCTATATGGGAAGTAGATAAAGACAAGATCTCCTGAATAAATTGGGAGCATGGGGACCATGGGCGAGGATTGAAGGGGAGGGGAAAGGAAGGAAGGGGAGCAAAGAAAATATATAACTCAATAAAATCAATACAAAAGAAACACATAAGAAAAGAATCTCTCCAAACTTAATTCTGACACAATCAATTCTGGAACTAAATGAAATCCTGAAAATAAAAGTATTTGCTTATATCTTTTTTTAAAAAAAAAATAAAAACAGATGAATGGGCAAAAATACACAATAAAATATAGTTATTTTAAAATACTACTCTAAGTTAATGATTATGGAAAACTTGATAAACTGGAAATTTATATTTCTTCAGAATCTGAAGTCCATCTGTGTCATAATTTAACCCTTTCATTTCTTCTTAGATGCTGTACTTTTCACAAACTCTGTCATTGGGTAGGAGATTCACCTTACAAAGTTTCAAACTTCTTTGTTTAAAATACATTGTTCAGAAGTCATATTTGCTGATTTTTCAACAAGTTTGTCTTTTTCTTCTTAAAGAGAATATCATTAATAAGAGACTGTATGACTTTTTTTCCATGTAAAATATTAGCAGCGGAATCCAAGTCATAGCCCACAGACTGACTTCTGATTTCCTGAGCACTGATCCATATATCTGGTACTGGTAATAACCTCTCTATCTAATTGATTTATTCTCTGGAGGCCTTGATTGCCTATTGAAGCCTGAGTGACAAGAATCATTTCCTTGTGGACAGGGTGAGCTAAAAATACACTATGGACACTAGCCTAAACCAATCACAGTCTCCCTTGGTTCCATGAGCATCACTCAATAGTGAATTGACCATGTTCACCTTAGAAGACTTTAAAATCCTAAAATATCTCCCTGTATTTTATAGCTACTGTGACTACAGTTCTTTGCCCCATATTTGGCTTAGGTGGATTCATTTAGTGAATCATTAGAATGACAGGATGAGCTGTTACACTCACCTATTTTTAAAAAATGATGCTTTTAGGGGGCATGGGCCACTTGTTGGTTCCCGGTGGTTTAGCCCTGAATTAATCACACAGAAACTGTATTATTTAAATCACTGCTTGGCCCATTAACTCTAGCTTCTTATTGGTTAACTCCTACATCTTAATTTAACCCATCTCTATTAATCTGTGCATCACCATGAGGCCATGGTCTACCAGAATAGTTTCAGCACATCTGTCTCCAGTGGCAGCTCCATTGCTTCTCTCTGACTCCACCCTTCTTTCTCCCAGCATTCAGTTTAGTTTTTCCCACCTAGCTCTATTCCCCTATAACTCTGCTATAGATCCAAAGATGTTCTTTTATTAACCAATGATATTTATAGCATACAGAGGGGAATCCTACATCACCTCCCCTTTTCTGTTTAAATAAAAAGGTTTTAAATTTAACATAGTAAAATTACATGTAACAAAACAGGTATCAAGCAAGAATTATAGTTACAATAACTACTTTATCTTTTACCATAACTAAGGGAAACTATAATTATCTATCTATTCTTCAACTCTATCAAAGACTCAAGAAGGAAATAAATACCTAAGTAAACAGGAAGTACATTGTAAGCAACTTTCAATTGGTTAATAAAGGGACTGCTTTGGGCTTATAGCAGAGTTATAGGGGAACAGAGCTAGGTGGGGAAAACTAAAGAGAATGCTGGGGAAAAAAGGGTGGAGTCAAAGATAAGCTATTGAGCTGCCAGTGGAGGCAGATGTGCTGAAAAATTGCTGGTAAGCCACAACCTTGTGGTGATGCTCAGAATCATAGAGATGGGTTAAATTAAGATGTAAGAGTTAGTCAATAAGAAGCTAGAGGTAATGGGCCAAGCAGTGATTTAAATAATACAGTTTCTGCATGATTAGTTCAGGGCTAAGCAGCCAGGAACTAACAAGCGGCCCCAACCGCTGCAACAATTGGCACCTAACCATGGTTTGGTAGTGGCATTTTCATGGGTGGGCTCTGTTGTTAGAAACAAGCAGAGGCATGGCTCCTTTTAGAGAGGTTTTCCTGATTCAGCAGTAGCAGGAAAAAAAGCCATGCTGTTTTGAAATGCTGGCTTTCTGGACTGTGCTGCCAGTGTGATCTCTGAATTTCTGAGCAGACCAAGAATTTGAATGGGGTTTGTGAGCAATGTGTTAAGGCTTGCTTGGTGGCAATATGGACCAGCTGTATGCCTAACGATGGGACACTGTGCATGGCTCTCAGAGGCAGGAAAGAGCTCTGCCATGCTGGACTGGGTGAAGCAAGAAGAAAGTACCATATTTCCCCTAGCAATGACACCACTTAAGTTTTAAGAAGCGCTTAGCATTTTAAGAAATTCTCCTGGACAATAAAGAATTACAGATACACAATAGGACAGATTCAGATATAAAAGACCTCTAAATGTGTCACAATGTTGAATAAATGTACATAGGCTTGGGAGAGAGAAGAAAAGGACTACAATGAGTTATAAAAAGATGTTATTTAATGAATTTTTTCTCTTCTTTAAAACCCTCCCCCATTCTCAGCTCCTGTGTCTCCAGCAAGGTGATCATATAAGAAGTAAGGTTTCTTCACTGGAAATAGTGTCATCTGAGGACTCAGTGTTTTCCCATAATGAGATACCCTATGAAATTATGCCAAAATATTTACTTAAAGTCTCTCATTTGTATATAAAAATGTTCCAAATGCAACCTAAAGCATGAACGTAAAAGAAACTTAAGGATGGCAACATACGTGGAATTCAAAATCTCTCCTAGGTTGGCTCCTCTTTGAGCATTAGCCAAAAATGGATGCACTCTCTTATTAACGAGATTTTTTCTTTAGTAATCTCTTAAATATGTGGAGTGATTTCTCCCCGACAAGGTATATTGTCAAAAGTTTCACCACCAGCTCTTTGAAAAATGATTCTGAGACATGCTGTCTTATGTTGACTCAAGTGTTCTTTATCCATGTTTATTGTTCTTCAGGGAAACGTCCTGCTTTTGTGTATGTTATACCTTGTAAATTCTTAAATAAGTGATTGTACCACCTCAGAGTTTAAAATTAACCATTTGAGTCATTTACAGGAGAAATATTTGAATGTGAAACATAATTTTTGTCTTTAGAGCAGAATAGGAGCAGTTTATTGGGTACATAGCAGGGCAAACGGAAGGCAATCAGCTGCTGAAGTCTCTGTTATGAAAAAGAAGATGATTGTGACAGGAGGAGTGATTTATTGAGTTTAACCATGTACACTTGTGTGAACATGGGTGTCAATCTATCCATTGGGGTAACTCTTCAAAGGCTATACCAATGAAGATAATGACTTCCATTCCTCCAGCATTCCCTAACTGTTTTTCACTTCACTGGGTGAGGAAAAAGACGATGAACCTCTCTACCATAGGAAATTTAATATGGGTCAAATATTTGAAGGCCCTATGCATGTGAACAAAGTTGTTATGAATTCATCAGTGCTTTGTTCATGTCATACATATGAAACAATATTCCATGACTACTTTATAATCCTCAGTACAGTAACAAGAAGATATATAAAGCCATTCATCTGAATTAGGGTCTTGGCTGCTATGATAACACACAGTGGCCAAAATCAATCTGTGGTTCATTTCCTCTTAGAGCTTATAGTCTTCCATCCAGAGAAATGAGGGAAGGAACTTTACCCTAACCCCCACTGTCCCATCCACTCCTCAGAAATTGTAAGGCTTTTCAAGTGGAGTCAATTATGTCTGACCCAATTCTTCAAGACAGGGCCAAAGCCCTCCCCACTTTATCTAGGCTGAGCAATGTATCTCTCCATAAAGAGAGTGCTACAAGTTGCCAGTTGAAGCACTAGGGATAAATTCTGGTCCCACTGCTAGTGGCTGCATGGACTCCCAAGCCTCACAACTGCCCCCTACATTCAGTGGGCCTAGTTTGGTCCTATGCAGGTTCCCCTGCTCTCAGTCCAGAGTAAGTGAGCTCTCGCTAGCTCAGGTTACCTGTTTCTGTGGGTATCACCATCATTGTTTTGAGCCCTTTTCTCATATTATTGTTCTTCCCTCTCTTGAACTAGTTCTGTAAATTCAGCCCAGTGTTTTGCTGTGACTTTCTGTATCTGCTTCTGTCAGTTGCTGGATGAAGGTTCTAAGATGACAATTAAGGTAGTCATCAATCTGGTTACAGGGCAAAGGTACTTTAAGCATCCTCTCCACTGTTGCTTAGAGTCTTACCATGGGTCAACCTTTTGGATTCCTAGAAACTTCTCTATTGCCACATTTCTTTCTAGCCATTCAATGGTTCCCTCAATCAAGATATCCCTTTCCTTTCTCTTCCTCTCTGTTCTTCCCCCTTGATCTCCCGAGAATATTGGGAGCGAAGGAAGGGAAGATGAAAAAGAGAGGGAGAGGAGAAGGGGAGGCAGGAGGAAAACATGAGGGAATGGGATTCTCAGTTTGTACTCTTATACATCTCAGGACCACCTACACTGGAAAACCACCATCCACTGTGGACCAGACCTTCCTGCATCAACAGTCAATCAAGAAGATCATTCACAGGTTTTCCTATAGGCCAGTCTTATGGATATATGCGACAATGTCAAACTGCCAGATATTTCTTACTGTTGTAATAATGGCACAATTGTTATGGGGTAACCACTTGCTTTCTGATTAGATCTGAATCCTACTTCATTGCAAGGAATTAATGATTGGTACTATTAGTTTGGTCAAAAGTCTGTTTAGGGGATATAATAGGACCAAGATATAAACTATTAATTTTACTTCCTTAAATGATCATGTTATCAAACTGCCTTATAAAGACTTTCATTTATACTCAGTGGTCAGTGTTGTTCTCAGACTTGGTTAAAGGAGTTTTTATCTAGTATACATCAGTCTTAGTGAAGAGGGTTATAACTGACCGAAATGCAGCACACAAGTGACTGTGAGAGCTCAGTCCTAACTGAGACATCTTTATCACCCCACCAAGGCTCAGAGAAAGTTTCTGGAGAGAAGGCAAAAGAGTGTAAGAGCCAAGGGATGTACAGAGCACTGTGAAACACCCTCTTCTAGACATGATATGACTATTGTACTTCTGAACTCACAGCTGTGGTTATTTGTATAAGATCTGCATCATTCAGTTAGTCAAAGTCCCAATATAGATGAGGAAGGCACTCAAGATGCTCCATCGCTAAATGAAGAGTTACTTCAATTAGTGAATAGTTGATGAGGAAGGGAGAATCATACTTTTCTTGGAGTGTACCCCTGGTAGATTTCCCATTCCTCAGGGTGGGATCCCACAGCCATGGGAGCATACAATGGTCTTAATAATATTTTTTTTAAAAAAAAAGGAGACATGAAGTTGCGAGGTAGGCATGTGGGAAAGAATCTAGGAGTCATTGGAAATGGGAAACAAGAATTAGATTCAGCCATATTTTACATATATGTGTATGAAATTCTCAAATGATAAAAATGAAAAAAACTCAAAGCAATGAATAAATGTTGATTTAAAAATTTTTACAGTTAATTTTACTCCATGATTTTAGTGTTTACACTTTATTTATAAAAAATAAATATTCACACTCTATAAGCACATTCTAATGTTGTTGCTCATTTGCCTATAAAAAAACCAACTGTTAACATCTAATTACATCCCATCTAAGTCAAGAGCAAGCATAACCTCAGGGTCAATTTTTTAACTCCAAATCTAAATTCTTGGAGAAGAACTATAGACTCTGGCTCAGTTTCTGAGTATTCTTATGGATGAGATCTTGTTTTAAAATCAGCCGTGTCCTTCAGAAAATGTGAGAATCATAGGCATTCCCCAGGGTGTGAAATAGAACAGTAGCAGCAAGGTTGTCTATACACATGGAGAAAACAAGTTGAAGCTGATTTCATTATTTCTTGACTGAAGTAATTATTTTAAGCATAGGCAATATATTTTAAGCTCACCATAGCAAGCTTTTGCAAGGCTATGACAACTGACAGAAATAGGATATATATCCCACGTGTTTCTAACACCACAATCCAGGGGAATGGATGTATTCTAGAGCAAAGAAACAGATTCTTTATCTCCTTTGTTACACCTGTTGCCTAGGTTTCTAATGAGAGCCCCAATAAATGGCTACTTTTTAAGAATTATTGCCTGATGCTGCAGAAAGGAAGGGCAAAGATGGTGGGTAGAGATCCAAAACAAGGATGTGTTACCCATGCCAAATAATAGTGTATCTGAAAAAGACAAACAGCATGTCAGAACTGTCCCTCAGAGAAAACAAGGGGGGGGGGTACAATTTACATGTTGGGTCTACACCTCCAGAAGAACTTTACTTGTGGGTTATAAACACTCCACATTTGGGAGTTGCACTCCCCTGGGCACTGCTGAAGGTCAGGATCCTGCAGTAAAAGTGAGATTAAAAGTTGAGAGATAACTCAATAGCACCTTAAAAAGGCCAGTGATGTCCAGACAAAGATACAGTCAGACCTCGGAGGTGGGGCAGGTCTGGAGCTTGTAAGGGGGATATAAAAAAAAGTATTAAACCTGTCTTGCAAAGAGTGGTGCTCCTGCAGCTGTTGAAGGACAATGGAAGGAAATTAACAACAGCTGTCACCAACCACACGTGAGCCTAAAAACCACTCTAAAACAGGCTCACTTTATCTCTAGTGGAAGACAGATCTTTTCTTTTGAAAATGTTGCTCATGTCTGAGAATAAAAAAAAAAAAAAAAATAGAAAGATAAGGTCTCCCTCTAGTGTCCAAACTGTTACTGTACAGTTAAAAAGAATCAGTCTTTCACATAGTCCTAATGCCGCTCAACACTGAAACTGCCACCACTGAAAGAAAAGGGGAACATAAGGTTTCTTTTAAAAAAGATTTATTTATTATAGTTTATATGTGGATTTGGACTGTATGTATGCATAAATGTCCTGGTGCCCATAGAAGTCAGAAAAGGCCATCTGATTCTCTGAAATCAGAGTTTAAAGTAGTTCGGCACCAACCACCCTGTGGGTACTGGAAAGCAGACCCAGGTCCCCTGCAAATCAAAAAATCTTCTTAACTACTGAGTCATCTCCCCAAAGCCCATTTTTAATTTCAAAAGTAAAATATGCAAAAGAAAAATAAAAATGAAACCAAGAAACTAATTATAGATATTTAAATTTCAGTGCTGAAGCCAAACCAACATTAAAACCATGACACCTTGTCTCCTTCACAAATTGTTAATCCTGTAATCAGGGCACATCATGTAAGGGGTAGAGAGATGGCTCCACAGTTAAGAGCACGTGTTGCTCTCCAAGACAAGCAAGATTCAGTACTCAGCACCCACATGGTTTGTCAGAACTATTTTTACTCTGGTTTCAGAGGATCTGGACCCTCTTCTGACCTCTGCAGGAAACTAAACACACTCACCCACACAAAATCAAATGAATTTTAAATGAATTTTGAGCAACCTGTAAGAAATTCCAGAGGAGGCATTTAAAAGAGTGATTACTAGTATGTTCAAATGACTCAAAGACAAAATTGATATGCTTCAAGAAAACAAAAAGGCAAGAAAAGAATGAAATAAGGAAGTAAATTCACGATAAGAGAGTTGAGTTAGAATTTCTAAGGAAAACCCAAACTGAAATAATAGTCAGAAGAGAATTGTAAGGCCAAATATAAAATAGTGGAAAGCCTAACAGAATGTGTCAGGAAAATCCAGAGACTAAGGACTGAGAGACAAGTTAGATGAACTGGATATCTCTTTTAAGATCCATGATGCATTTGAAAGCAACTATGAATAGAATGAACAAGAGCTATTGGACACCATTATAAAAAACAAAACTTTGCATCAGACACATAGAAGAAACAAAAGAAAACCGTAAAGGAGGAATAAAAACATTTTCAATAAAATCATAATAGAAAATTGGCTCATTCTAGAGAAAGAGATGCCATCAAGTATAAAAGACATATAATACCATATAGACAGGACTAGAAAAGAAGCTCTCCATGATTATTATTATTATTATTATTATTATTATTATTATTGAGAAAACATTAAAGACTCAGGGAAAGGTATATTAAAGAGTGTAAAGGAGAAAGGTAAAGTCACTTATAAAGAAAAGTCCCGTTAGAATAACAGTTGGTCATTAATGAGAGAATTTGAAAGTCAAGAGTATATGGAAAGATGTATTTCAAGTTCTGAGAGACCCAAATGCAAATCTAGATTACTTTTGTCAGTAACACTATTTACCATAGTTGATGGAGTTAAGAAAATTTTAAAAACCAAAACAGATTAAATGAATTCATGATCACTAAAACAGCACTACAGAGGAAGAAATACTGCAGACTGAAGGCAAAGCTAAATACTGCTAAGAGATGGCAGAATAAATATACAAATCCAGAAGACATAATCAAAAGAGGTCTAAGAAATACCACAAATGAACTATTAACACACACATTAATAATAACTATTAATATTAATGGTTCCAATTACCCAAAAGAGACAGAGACCAGTACATTAGATGAGAAAACAGGATCCATCTCCTTGCTGTCTTTAAGAGGCCCACCAAATTATCAACAATAGACTTTGTTTCAAGATACGAGGATGGGAAAAGTTTCTCCAATGAAAGGGAACTAAGTAAAAGAAAGGCATAGCTATTTTAATGCCTGAGATAAAATAGAGTTCAATACAGGATCATGCAGAAAAGATGATGGGTGTTACTTTATACTCATTAAAGGCACTCATCAAGAGCATATTATAACTTGAAACACACATACAACATATGCAGATAAACCAAGTTTCATAGAAGAAAACTGCTGTATTGGAAGTCTTGGATTAACCCCAACACAAGACAGTGGATGACTTCAAGACACTAATGTCAAAAACAGGCTGGTCACCTGAAAAAAAAAACAACTAAAAATAATAGACATCATGTGACATTACACACAAATATTAAACAAAAAATAGAAATTCTTCTCAGCATTCCTTGAAATTTTCTCCAAAATTTACCACATATTAAGACACATTGCAAATCTTAAGCAATATAGGGCAATGGTAAAAGTACCTTGCATTCTATTCAACACATGGAATAAAACTAGTTATCAACAGCAATAGAAAAGCAAAGCACATAGGAACTAATGAAGAAAGGTTACTGTGCTCTCTTGAGGAATTCGGGAGTTGGCACCTGTCCAACTGCATCATGGGCTCCAGCTTCCTAAAGTATTGGCACAGCTATTAGAAAAGAGAGCACTGGGCAGGCAGCAACCTTCACAGGAGTAGTTACAAGAGAGTGACTCCTGAGAGAGCAGACCCAAGCCAGAGACCTCTGCGGGTCTAGCTGTGAATCCTGGACCTCTGAGGGAGCAGGACTGAGCCAGAGACCTATGTGGGACTGGGCCGAAGCCAGAGAGCTCTGTGGGTGCAGGCCATACCAGGGACATATAAAGAAACTGGCCTGAGCCAATGACCTCTGCTGGCACAGGCTTGAGGCAGCAGACTCCATAAGAATAGGTTCAAGGGAGCTACCACATAGTAAGAATGCTCAAGCTAGAGACCTCTGCAGGAATGGGCATTATCAGGGACCTCCTTGGGAGCAGGCACAAGTCAGGAGCTCCTTCTCCTTCAGCCAATAGCCTTAGGATACCAGCCCACTGGGGAGTGGTTTTCATTCATTTAAAAAAGTGGTGGCAGCCCTCACTCTCTTGCTTCCAGCTCCCGTTCTGACTGCTAAACTCTGTTTCCTGTTTGCGACAAGTGGACTGTGGTTTGGGATATTGATCTGTAAGTTTTATCCCCTCCAATAAATAGCCCCTTTTATTCAAACTGGTGTAGGATTGTTTTGTGTCATTATCTGGTGCCCACGTGGATAACTGCATCCACAGAAAGCCTGAGAAAGCTTGGGAAAGAATACAGTAAAGGATGTTTTCTTGGTAGCAGCAATTTCTCAGGTCTGCTCTTCTTGCTAGAGGCAATGAAGCACTCTCATCTAAGA
>JAQHUG010000401.1:1464476-1488764 GCA_028555095.1 Dicrostonyx torquatus | reverse complement strand
TTCAGGTCTTAGTTTTATATGGTCTTTAGGTTTTACTGGTATTGTGTTGCTCCTTGTGGTGTAGCATGTGATCTTACCTTTTCTACTCATCTTTTCCTCTAATGGGTGTGGTTGGGGCTGTCTGAGATTCTGTTGAATAATTGAGATTCTAGATGCCAGTGAATCCAAAGCTAAGATGGTTTTCCTCATGGTACAGTCAGTGTCACAGTTCTAGTTACCCTGTTGGTTATTCCTATTCCTGGAGGTATCTCAGTGTTCCTGTGCTTTGGTCTCCTCCCTTTGAGTTTGCTGTCTCAGGTCTACTTTGGCCAAGGCTGCTGGCTTTGATATGTTTCTGTAAATCTTGGTCTGGATCTCCTTTTGCAGAAGTCTCTGGTTTCACGTTAGAATTGTTCTGGTAGAGATCGTTGGCTCTGGGTCTGGTCGCTGGGTCAAATCCTGATCCGCTAGTGACCCGGGACTGGGTTTGCTTCTTGGCTTCCTGGTGGAGCTTTTTCTCTCTGTGTCTTAGGTAACTGGTTCCTTCCCACTCTGGTTCCAGTGGAGGTCGCAGACTCTGGGTCAGGTTGTTGGCTCCCTGGGTTGGAGTTGGACTGGAAAGGTTTCTGGTTCTGGCCTACTGCCTGGGAGGTTCTAGGCTTGGGTGTGCTGGAACCCACAGAGGACCTGCTTACTTCCTCAGAGGTCTGAGACTCGTGCTGGGACCCGCAGGGGTTCCGGGTTCCCGCTTATTCCCTTTGATGTCCCAAACCAATGCCTAAACCCACAGAGGACCTGGCTCAGGTCTACTCTCTTTGAGGTCCCAGACTCGCGCCTAGCGCCTCTACGATCTCTGGTTCCTATCTATTCCCTCAGAGGACCCAGGTTCACGCACGCCCAGGCGGGCAGAGGTCCTGGCTCTGGCCTAATTCCTGGGAGGTCCTAGAATTTTGCCCGGACCCACTAGGCTTAGGTAAGCTTAGGTCTACTCCCTTGAAGGTCCCGGATTCAGGTCCGGACCCTCAGCAATCTCTGACTCTGGCTCACTCATTCAGTGGTTACTTCCTCGTACCTGTTCTGGTGGAGATCGTTGGCTCTGGATCTGGTCTCTGGGTCAGTCCTGATCTTCTCGTGACCCAGGACTGGGTTTGCTTCTTGGCTTCTGCTCCTGGTGGAGCTTTTTCTCTCTGTGTCTTAGGTAACTGGTTCCTTCCCACTCTGGTTCCGGTGGAGGTTGCAGACTCTGGGTCAGGTTGTTGGCTCAATCCTGGGCTCCAGCATTTGTTTTTATAAGGATCTGGGGAGGAGACTCCATTTTACTGCAGCTGCTCAAGAGCCTTGGAGTCCAGGCCTTAGCCGTTCTGTAGGTCACCTCACAGCTCTTGAGACTCATAGGCCGGCAGGAACAAGCAACCATGTGTCACACTCAGAGTCTGCTGAACAGCAGGAGAACCATTCAGTATTTATTATTTGTAATCATACATCATTTTCTCATTTATTTGTTTGGCATTGGTATCATTAAGGGTAATATATGTTTATTTGGGAGAAATGTGTACTTGTACAAGCTATTTAAGCTAAGTGTTTCTCAATCTACATAAGTCCTTAGAATAAACAAAAGTCTTCAAAGAATGTTAGTATGTATACATATTTTTGTGTTTTTCACTATCAACTATAATGCTGTTATCTCAAAATTTACCAAAATTTATCATAGCAGTTCATTCTATGGTTATTTGATTAATACAAAATAAAGACATTAGTTTAAACTAATTTAGACTTAGATTGAAACCCACATTTTCTTCAGTTACACTAGGCTCTGAGCTAAAGCAAGTCACATATTTGAATCTTGAGTTCTTCACCTCTAATATTCAGATAACAAGTCATGTCTTTGAAGAGCCGCCGAGAAAATGTGTAATACTGTCTGGTATACCAATGCTCATAGGTTCCTTTTCTGTCTCTTTCTTACATTGCTAATTTAGGGCAATAGGTTTTGTAAATAGATTTCTGGAATGTTAAGAGCAATCCTTTGTTAGTTTATGATTTTAAAATGAATTATTCCAATACCACTGTTGTGCCATTTCAGCTCCAGGATGTAAGCAAGTTGAAGCCACTTCAAGATTTGACTTCTCTAATCCTCACTGAAAATCCGATCGTGACCCTTCCTCATTATCCCCAGTTTACTATTTTCCACCTGCGTTCCCTGGAAACTTTGGAGGGTCAGCCAGTAACTTCTCAGGATAGACAAGAGGCTTTCGAGAGATTCAATTTAGGTAAGAGATACTTAAAAAACAAACGAAAAGCTAAACTTGAATGAGGAAGGAACTTACCTTTAGAAGTTCTCCAGCGCGATAGGGTCTGATGAGGTGGCTCAGAGGGTAGAAGGCATTTGCTGCCAGACCTGAGGACCTGAGTTGAGTCCTCAGGACCCACTTGGTGGAAGGTGTGAACTGACTTCTACAGGATGTCCTCTGATCCGTATTCTTATGCTATGTCAGGTGTGCATTCCTAACCACCTCCAATAAATACACAAATACTTGATTTTAAAAAGGTACTTATCACCACATCTGACATTTAAAAAAAAAGATAAATTATAAACTTTATAATTCTACTAAAATTTGCATGGAAAATGACCCCATAAATTGATTAGTATCTGTTGAGTATATACTATATACCAAAAGTTCCCTGCCTCAAAAATGATCTCCTGAATATGTGTGTGTTGTTTGTGTATCTAAGGTGTGAGAAGAGAAAGAATGTTGAGCAGCCAGCCAAGAAAACAGTCAGTCTTACATGCTAGCAAGATCAGAGTTCAGGAAATAGTTTCCAAAGCCCAGAAAAGATTTTAAGAGTGCAAGTGTCAACATGGTGAATGGGCTGACACATGAAGTAAGACAGGCACAGAGGTGGCTTTAGAATTGCTTTGGGCTGGGCAGTGGTGGTGCACACCTTTAATCACAGCATTAGGGAGGCAGAGGCAGGCTAATCTCTGAGTTTGAGGTTAGCCTGGTCCAGGATGACTGAGACCCCTGTCTTAAAAAACCAAAAAAGAATTGCTTTGGATTGGTTTGATATTCTTGCCCAGAGAAATTCAAGAGGGATGGGAACTGATGATAGATATTAACAGATTAAAGAATGGAAAGAAGATGTTTGACAAAGACTTGAAATTTCTGTAACAACTTTAGTCTTCTAATACTTAGTAATTTTTTAAGTTTAAAGGTAAATAAAAGATTCAAGACTAAACATTCACCCACAGCTTCAATACCAGGAAACTAGAAGAAACAAAATGCAACTAAACTTCAAAGTTTGTAGTAGAAAATAGTGTCCCTAAGATCAGAACGAGAGACAAATCCCACCTTGATTCTTTTAGTTCATAAAAATGAGTATCATGAGATTAGATTTTGAGAGACAGACAGAGGTCATTGATCATCTTTTGGTTGGAGGGACAGTTTCTCCATTAAAAAAGAGAAAATAATTTGTAGGTGTTGGTGCTTTTGTCGTCTTGGAAGTAGGAAACAAAGTCATCCCCTTAATGAAATGTGAAGCCTAGCTGAGAAAGACCGGATGGGAGGCTTGAGAAAGGAAGGTATGAGATGACCATGTTAGAGTGTTGAGAAGTCAGCCTCTGTTTCATCTGAAATTGAAATTGAATCTGAAATTGGTGTTCATCTACTTTTGACAAAAATGGCAGTTTCACACCAGTGATGGCTTAGTGAAGAAAGGCACTTTCTGAACAAGCCTTCTAACTTGAGTCCCATACTGAAACCCACAAAAAGGTAGAAGAGAGCCAACTCCACAGAGCTGCTCTGTGACTTCTTTGTACACACTATGACTTCCTCTGCGTGTGTGTCACACAAGTAATAATTATAATAAAGATCCCTTCCAATTACTACTGCTCTCTGACCTCTTAGGTCGGATTCATATCCAAGGTGATCTTACTTTTCCCAGACCCCAATGGCATATACTTTTCAAAGCAGACTCATATTGCACTGTTCTTAAACTTCTTTCACTGTCACTCTGGGAAGCACAACTTGTTTTCTAGGTAGAGAATATAATGACAAATTACCTATTACATTTTTATTGACAGAAGAGGTGGAAAGACTGGAAAAAGACCTGGAAAAGAAGATGGTGGAAACAGAAGAACTTAAGAACAAACAAGCAAAGTTTCTTGAAGAAATAAAAAATCAAGATAAACTAAACAAGTCGTTAAAAGAAGAGGCCATGTTACAAAAACAGAGCTGTGAGGAGCTAGAGAGCGACCTCAACACAAAGAATGAGTTGGTGAGTCTGTGTTATATGTTGGTTTGGCTGTATTCTGTTAAGGTAGAAAAATTTTGTTCTTAAATTAAAAAACACAGCCGGGCTGTGGTGGCAGACGCCTTTAATTCTAGCACTCAGGAGGCAGAGGCAGGAGGATCTCTGTGAGTTCAAGGCCAGCCTGGTCTATGAAGGGAATTCCAAGACAGCCAGGACTGTTACACAGAGAAACCCTGCCTCAAAAACCAAACAAACAACAAACAAACAAATTTAAAACGCAATCCTGACTGTAGCATTGGGAAGATGACCAAGGCTTTGCGAACTGTAGTTGACTGCATATGGTACCCAAAGGCTGATGTGTGAGGTATGGTGTCCAGCATGAGGGGAAACATGATGTGTCACACTGGGAGGAGTTGGCCACACTACTTAGGGTATGTTTAGAATAGCTTCACAGATAAGACTAGATATTGTCAGAAGTTTAAAAAAACGGGAGAGTTATCTAAAGGTTAAACATAGGCACCCTATGTCATAGAGACTCCTTTTCTGTAGAAATGGTAGCAGTAACATGTAAAAGGAAGCCCATGTACATGCACAAAGACACACACACACAGATATATGACATGCTTCTTATTAGCAAAATTTCCAGTAAATAAAGTGTCCATCATTGGATATCCGTGTAGCTGAATAGCTTATAATAAGCTGCCTCTAAAATGAAGCCAGACTGTCTGTACACGGAAGGGTCTTGGGCGTATTTTCCTGTGTGAAAAATGTCCAGTGGTGAACCCTGCACACAGACATGCAAGATGGTCTATTTGGGAAAAACGACAGACCTAGGAAATTTCCAGGCTGACCTTTATGTATCTCTGTAAAGTCTAACTTTTTATAATTTGACTTTGTAATTGAAATGTGGAGAAGAACATTAAAATGTAGAAGTTTTGGCGAGAAGGCAGCATGTTTTGAGAAACTTGCTCTGGAGAGGGTAAAGGAGACAGTTGTCCATGCTGGAAGCAACTCAGGGAGCTGTACCAGTTTCAGCTGTCACACAAGAAGAGTTAGAGCTCTAATTATATAAATCAGGACTCAAGAGGTAAATTTAAGACCCAGCAGGTGTGAATTCAGGAGACATGTTCTCATTTAGTATTGAATCTGATAGCTGTCTTGAACAATAATTAGAATATGTCTGCTGTCCTGAAACAAGCAGGCATTAGCTGTGTGCTTGTGCTTCAAGAAAGATCTTTTTTATTTGTTTGTTTGCTTTGCTTTGCTTTTCTGAGACAGGGTTTCTCTGTGTAGCCCTCACTGTCCTGGAACTCACTGTATAGACCAGGCTGGCCTCAAACTCAGAGATTCACCTGCCTTTGCCTCTTGAGTTCTGGGATTAAAGGTGTGTGTCACCACTACCTGACCAAGAAAGGCCTTTCCAACGAAGACAATATCATTTTGTAAATTTATACACACACAAATTTGTGTGTGCACATGTGGAGGTCAGGGAACAGCTTGAAGTTTTTAGTTCTCTCCTTACACCGTGTGGACCCCAGGTATTGAACTCAAATTGTAAGGTTTGAGGGCATGCGCCTTTACTCACTGGGCCACCTTGCCCTCCCATTTTGTTCCTTTTTCTGTATTCTTCTCCAAGTTATACTGTTTTTATTGTTAACATTTTTAAAACATTCTTATACATAATTAACATTTATTTTAACAAATTCAGATCACAGAAATAAATGCAGTGGAAATGAAGGCTCTTTCTTCTACCTCACTCCCCAGATGTTTTGTTTTCTGTGCTTCTGTACTATATATGTATAATTTTGTAAATATTTTTAAAAGGAATTTTTTAATGCATATATGTATCTATAGACAATATAAATACATTTTATCTTTAACAACACAGTTAAAGCTCTCCAAGTTAAAATATAATGTATATATCAATCTTCCTCGTTATTTTAAAAGTGTTTTGTTTATTTTGTTCCATTTATGGCTCTTCCGTATTTTGGACAATTCTGCAGACAGATATTTAGATAGCTGTTTTTGCTTTTGAAAATAGTACTATAGAGAAAAGTGTGTATGAATGTGTGTGTGTATCTTACACGCTCACACTAGTATTTCTTTAGCATAGATCACATCAAGTGGAACTGCTGTGCAAAATTCTTTTGAAACTTTGATAAATGGGACCAGCAGGATAGCTCAGCAGGTAAAGGGTAAAGACCTGAGTTCAGTCTCTGGGACCTACATGGTAAAAGAAGACAGCTAGCCCCTGAAAGTTGTCACCATAACACACAACATACACACTCACCACGCACCACACACTCGCTCACATATGTGTACATAGACACACACAGTACAAGCACACACACAGCATAAACACCACGATTAAATATTTTTGATAAATGTCGGTGTCCACTTTAAAAAAGCTTATTACTAATTTGTGTTTTCCACAGCAGTAAGTCAAAGGGTCCAGCTGAGTTTATTATTGTGAACTTACAGGAGAGAAAAAAAATGGAATCTTGTTAGTTTTATATTTTTCTAACTACTGGAGGAGTGAATATTATATATGCATTTATTGATCATTTGTCTTTCCTTTTTAAATTACCCATTTCACTGGGCGGTGGTGGCACACGCCTTTAATCCCAGCACTTGGGAGGCAGAGGTAGGCGGATCTTTGTGAGTTCGAGACCAGCCTGGTCTACAAGAGCTAGTTCCAGGACAGGCTCCAAAGCCACAGAGAAACCCTGTCTCGAAAAACCAAAAATAAATAAATAAATAAAAATAAAATAAAATAAATTACCCATTTCATTATTTTATCTCTTTTTGTTCTCCGAAAGTACTACTATATATTTAAAAGGAGAATTCTAGGTCTTATTTGGAGAGCTTATATTTCCCTTTGTCTCTTGCAGGATGTGTGATGATAGTATAGCTCCAGTTGTATAATGATTTGCAATTTTATTAAGCAATTGTTCATGCACTAAACTAGTTCCTGTATAAAAGAAAAGCTGTGTTGGATTAAGTCTTTGGGCGTCCATTTAAATTGTAGCGGACCCTATCCCCACCATCTGCAAATACTAACCCAACTTCCTCTTTGTTGTTTTGCAAGCTATTTAACTCTTACCTTTCAGTGTTCTTATTGTTTAAATGGAATGTTTGCTTGTCCTGCCACCATCATGGCCTTGTGAGAATTTAGTAAGGGTCTAAATGGGAAAATAACTTCAAGTACCAAGTAATACAAGGTGGTAAATTTATACTCAGTGATGCCATGTGTTAGAGCAAGAATGACACCAGTCCTGATAATTGTATCCTTCGGTGATGAGTCATCAATATAGAAATACTAGTGGCAACAGAACCTAGCTCGCTCCAGTGTTCTCTAGGTAATGTGTTTCTGTTTGCTTCTTGTCTTAGCCCTTATCTTGGTTTCTTGCAGGCCTTTTTCTGCTGAGTCTTTATTCTTCTTTAAGGTAGTTCCTTTAAGACTGAACTGCACACTGTTTTCTGTGGTCTTGCATGATAAACTTGTATTAATACGCTTGTTTACATTTTAAGTCTTGAAACTGGTTTGTCTCTTTGGGAATGTGTTGTGTAATATGTTGTAAATGACTGTATCTAGGAGAGGAAATTTGAATGTGAGAGGAGATTTGTGTTACTGTTCCTGCAGTCATCTCTTGATTATCCATAGCCAATATGCTACTAGCATACTTCCCTTGGCTCCTGTGTTGCTCTCCTTTATGCATTTCTTCCAAAAGATGTCTGCTGAGGGAGGACTCATCATCTAAGTCCAGAGCTATGAAAAGCACAAAAGTACTTTGAAAACAAAGCTTATTTGGAAAGTAGTCCAAACATGTTCTCTGCTTCCAGTAGTGTTTGCTTTGAGGGGAGAAACCTGAACATAAGTTGAGGCTGTTGATTGTAAATTGTATCTTTGAGACTCTGTCTTTTGAGCATTCAATAGAAACCTAAATGAGGGCAATGTGTTAGCCTGCAAGAGGACACTGAAGACAGCATGGGACAAAGTGTTAGACTTGAAACCAGGTTACACAGATGTGCACACTGCCTTTCAACCAGTTGCTCAACTGGGCAGGTTTACTAGCCTCTCTGAGCAGCTTTATCACCTCGGAATGGAGTTGTGGAGCCTGGGTGGGGTAGCAGATGTAGGCCACCCTCTCCGAGAGCTCAGGTCAGTGCTGCTCTTTTTGATGGGTATTCAGGAGGTGACTGCATGCTCACTCATGCACGATTTTCATTTCCTGCCCTTGTAAAATGCTTGTGCGTATGCTTTCTTCTTTTCAACTTGCATTTTGATACTTGTGAAATATTTCTGCATGCTTTTCTGTTTGAAATCAACTCTCAGACTCCCTCCCCCCCCCCAAAAAAAAAAGAAAAAAAATTACTTAGTTGACCTTTAAAATGAACTCAAAGGATTAGTTTGGTAGTCAGGTGACCTGTGACAAGGCAGTTCAGCAATCTGGAACTCAGCTTATGCATCTGTGAATTCAGAAAATTAGATTATCCTTACATTTTCCTCCCAGCCCCAGAATCTCCAAGTGTAATCAAAAAGTTGTAATTAAAGTTACTGTATTAAAAATTACTAACACCGCCGCTGGGCGGTGGTGGCACACACCTTTAATCCCAGCACTCGGGAGGCAGAGGCAGGTGGATCTCTGTGAGTTCGAGACCAGCCTGATCTACAAGAGCGAGTTCCAGGACAGGCTCCAAAGCTACAGAGAAACCCTGTCTCAAAAAACCAAAAAAAAAAAAAAAAATTACTAACACCACATATTTGCATCTGATTGAACTTATTTACATTCCTTACCTCTCTGTTACAAAGAGTAATGTTCTGGCCCCGCATGGAGGAACATGTCTATAACCCTCATGCACAAGAGGCTGAGACAGAGAGACCACATACTCTGCCTGCCAGGGCTGCATGGCACATCCTGGCAGACATAGTGAGACCCCCCCCGCCACACACACACACACTCACAGCTAAGATTCATTGATTAGAGCCAATCTTTCTCTTCTGTAAAATGTCTCTCAGTGAATTGAAGCAATCATTAAAATCAAAGAGTAAGCAAATTAGTACTAATAATTGGGAAACCAGGAAGCAGGTACTACCAAATGACTAATATTTATTTTCCTGTTTAGATGAACAACTTAAATTGTTTTTTAAAACTTGACTCACTATATCCTGAAATAGCATAAAAACTTCAAAGGTCTTCTGAAACTCACTGATACTGATTCGTCTCATATTGACTAATAGCTAAAGCAGAAAACAGTGGAACTAACGCGAGCATGTCAAAAGCAGTACGAGCTGGAGCAGGAACTGGCCTTTTATAAAATTGATGCTAAGTTTGAGCCACTAAATTATTATCCATCAGAGGTAAGTTTTTATTTATTTATTTATTTTTAGCAGCCTAAAATTAAAGCCAGGATTGGGGAATGTAGAAGGAAGACAAGTGACAAGAACATTAAAGGGATTTTACCATTAATGGCTCCATTTTTAAAAATATTTGTATTTGTGTTTGTATGTATGGGAAAGGACATATATTTGGAGATTAGACAGTTTAGGGGAGTCACTGCTTTGCTTCCACTCTGTGGTTCCCAGAGATTGAACTCAGGTGGTCAGGCTTGGCAGCAGGTGCCTTTGCCACAAGTACCTTTTCCTGCTGAGCCAGCTCTCCAATCTCACTCCATTCTCTTGATAAAAGGATATCACCAAAGTAAACTGTATTTTGGTTGAGTGTGTGAGCTTGGCTCAGGGAGTTAAAGTAGTGTTCTAAAAAGATAAAAGTTCCCAGGAGATCCTTGCTGAGAGCCACATCTATAATTGAAAGCAGTTGTCTTACCCATCTGTTATCTGATGTGAATCAATTAAATCCAAACTTTCAACAAAAGTGCTTCAGCACCTGAGTGGCAGCCTCCTAGCATGGCTTGTTCACTGCTCTCTAGAGTCAGTATTCAGCAGCCATTATTAGTAAAAACGCCATAGAAACAAGGAACCCCAAATGTCCAAGGCTAGTAATTTCAATAGTATCATGTTTGTTTAGGTTTAAAATTTAAAATTAATATGTATTAGATTGAGCTCTTATATTGGTCAGGAAACAGCATAATATACACAGGCTTTTGACTAAAAGATTAAACAGTATTAAGCAGTCATATAGCTGTAGGTAGTCTTTAGTCAGTTAATCTAAGTTTATATGCTAGTAGAAGGAAGAGTCTTTTTGAGACCATTTTTAGTTCTAGTTCCTTTTTGCTATATGAAAAAGAAGATAAAGAATAGCATTAAATCTTTTAGATTCTAGACTATAATATTAATATAACTAATTGTGTGATGTGTTCACCACTAATAAGATAAACAGTGTCATTTGGCTGGAAGTTGCTTCTTAATCCATAAATCTATTGCTATGCTTGCTTTTAGTATACTGAAATTGACAAATCCCCAGATGAAAGCCCTTACATTGGCAAATCCAGATACAAGAGAAACATGTTTGCCACCGAGACTTTCATTGTCAGCGATGCCCAGGCAGTTCAGATCCAGAAGATGATGCCTGGAGAACAGCTTAGACACAAGCATGTGCCCCTGAGAGTCCATGCCTCGCCGGATGTACAATTGGAAGACACAGAAAAAAATCTAAGTGCAGGTTAAACAAAGTTATTCTTAAGTTCTTAGAAAGTATGAAACTGGGGATGTGGCTCCATGTGGAACATTTGCTGGGCATGTGCAAGTTTTTTGGTTCAGTGTCCATCACTGAAAAAGTAATGTGCGCAGGCTTATATACAGGCAGATAGCCAAAATAACTGGATATACAAGTTGATTTTATCTTATAAATTTTTGTTTTTGTTTTGTTTTGTTTTGTTTTGAGACAGGGTTTCTCTGTGTAGTCCTATGTATCCTGGAACTTGCTCTGTAGACCAGGCTGACCTCAAACTCACAGAGATCCACATCCCTCTGTCTCCCAAGTGCTGGGGTTAAAGGCATGCGCCACCACCCCCTTACTTATCATATAATTTTTAATTGAGCATATTGATACTACTTATGGTTTAAATGATAAGTATAAAACCTGAGTAATGATTAATGAGCCTACTTTTTAAATGATTCCTGTTGTGGTTGAGAATCAGGTTTCTGACAGTAGTTGGTGGCAACATGTTCAATGAATCAATCTTATAACAGTATGGTCAGGCGGTGGTGGTGCATGTCTTTAATCATGGCACTTGGGAAGCAAAGACAGACGAATCTGTCGTTCAGCCAAAGATATTGCACAGTGAAACCCTGTCTGGCGGGGATGGGGTGGTGGTGGGGGGGTATAAATCACATCCTGCCAACAGGCACTCATTTAGAGGTATAGTTAATAGTCACTGAAGCAAGTGAAGAACCATGAAGACAAAACCCTTCCAATAAGTTGAAGTAGAGCACTCTGCTTGCCCTCAGGCTGGCCTCTGACTCTTCCTGACATCCCCTGCATTCTCTTTCCTCAACAGTAGTATACATTCCCTGGTCTAATTCAAGGGATCTTGCCACGCCTGGTGAGCCAGTACAGGACGAAGTTAAGCCAAGAGGTACTGAAGGTACTCTGCCAGTATTAGCTCTGAATCCACTTACTTACTGGCTGTGTGGATGTGAAAGATGTGGATGTGACTGGAGTCTGTGCACCTTGCCCACAATGGAGCCACATAATGGACTTGTGATCCACTGTGGGGCTCCCATTAATCAGATGGTTAGCACATCCTTGCTTAGCTGATAGTTACATAGGAGGCAAGGTGGACACTGATTTCTTTTTTATGTGTATTTTATGAAAAGCTTTGGCAGGAGAAAGCAGAAGTAAATGAGACATGGGTATAGGAGGGTTTTGTGAGAAGATGAAGTGTGAGAAAAGGAAAAGGCAAAACGAAGTCTGTGGTAGAAAGTAGTAACTGATTTGAGGTCCCCTCCAGAGGGAAGTTTCTGTTTGTCTTAATTTCTTTGTGTTACTTCCTTATTCTTTATTTCCTTTTCTTCCATCTTATTCGTTGTTGCTGGGAAACAAGCCTAAGGCCTTGTGTACACTATGCAAGTGCCCTTCCTCAAGTCCAGCTCCAGCCCTCCATAGCAAACTGCTTTTGTTTCAGGTTTTTTTTTTTTTTTCTGAGACAGGGTCTCTCTATTGTTCTGGCTGTCCTGGAACTCACTCTGTAGATCAGGCTGGCCTTAGACTCACAGAGATCCACCTGCTCTGCCTGAATGCTGGGATTAAATACATGTGCCACCATGCCCAGCTCCAAATGGTGAACTTCTTGAAACTGAGTTCCATTGTAAAGCATTTAATCTATAACAAAGGTGATGGTCGTGGTGTTATTGTTAGTATCCTGGGTGACACGTAAAGTACCTACTTTGCAATGAAGTCTTCTTAAAGCAGTTCATAGTGGTAAGAGAACTCAAGTCCTTTTCATGTTAAGAATTATATAAATAAAAGAGTCAATTATAGTTTCACAGAACAGAGCTGAATAGAGATGGAAGCTATTGTAAGTAATACATTTCTTTGTTCTTCAGTGGAACAGCTTAACTAGGGTGGCATTCGTTGCAAAGAAAATGTAGTAAAAATCTTGGAAGTCAGCATTGTTCTCATGTGTGTATATTAGAATTATTTTAAATTTCAGCACAAATTCGACTGTCAGAACTACACCATGATATAGAAAGAGCAGAACAGAAAATATTACGGGCTACTCAAGAATTTCAGCAACTGGAAGAAGCTATACAACAAAAAAAGGTATGTGGAAGCATAACTAAAAATAATTTTTAACACGATTTTGCTTCCATCCTATAGAATTGCAGTAGTGGTGCATGCCATTTATCCCAGCACTCGGGACGCAGAGGCAGGAAGATCTCTCTTAATCAAGGCAAGCCTAGTCTACAGAGTGACTTCAGGGATATATAGTCATATTAAATCACTTTGAAATGAATTGTTGGATACTTTGAGTCAAATATAGTGAAAGCATTTCATTCATGATGACATCCTATTAACATTTCACAAAATGTGTAGAAATAAATTACTCAAATTTGATACCAGATGGGGCTGAGAGATGGGCCAGCAGTTAAGATCTACTCTCCCAGAGGACCAGAGTTTGGTTCCCAGTACCCATGTTAGGCAGCTCACAACTGCTGTAACTCCAGCTCCAAAGGGATCCAACATTTCTGGCCTCCACAGGCATCTGCCCTCACATGCACAAACCCACATGCAGATACACACATAATAAAAATAGTAAAAATAGGTATTAAAAAATTCACACAAGATGTGTCTGGTCTCCTATACATGTTGCTTCTTGACTCATCTCTTCAAACTAAGTCTCTTCACCTGCGACTTAGTTTAAGAACCAAAGAACACATATGCTGTGGCATGAAGATTGTCAGACACAAGGTGTGTGTTGCGGGGAGTTGGGGTGACAACCGAAAACCACTTTCAGCAGTTGCCAAAGTATTTCATGCAGTTCAAATCCATGTTTTAATTGCATAGGTTAATTTTTTTTTAATGTATTTTGGATTTTTTTTTTCTGATACAAGGTCCCACATTACCCAGGATGGCCTGGAAATTGCTATATAGCTGAGGATAACCTTGGACTGCTTCTTCCTTCTCCTGCATCCTCTTTCCAAGTGCTGGGATTAAATGTGTAGACCATCATCCTCAGTCAGCACTACACATCTGAAAAGCATTGCTAAAGTTGTTTAAATCACTACTTTAAAGATTGTTGGTGGTGTGCACACCTTCAGTACTTGGGGGGCAGAGGCAGACAGATCCCTGTGCATCTGAGGGCAGCCTGGTCTACAGAGTAAGTTCTAGGACATTCAGAACTGTTACACAGAGAAACTCTCTTTTGAAAAACCAAAATTGATTGATTAATTGTTTGTTTAATTTAGGGGCCCACGGTTCCAGAGGGTTAGAGAGTCCATGACCTTTGTGATAGCAGGCAGTCAGGCATGGTGCTGGAGCAGTAGCTGGGAGATGAGATGATATCTTGAGATACAACACAAGGCAGAGTGATCTAACTAGGAATGGCTTGTTCTTTTGAAACCTCAGAGCCTGCCCCCAGTAGTACATGTCCTCCAGCAATACCAAACATTTATTCTTCCCAAACAACTGGAAAACAAGTATTCAAATATATGAGCCTGTGGGAACCATTTTCATTCAGCCCACCACACCTACATCTCTTATTTTGCTTGTTTTCTGTAACATGGAATTTTTTAAGATTATAGGTGTTAGCTTTATAAGTTGTTTGTTGCTGTCCTTTGTTAATTACTTGCTGGGGTTTGGGGAGAATTAGATTTCAGAAGCAGAGAAGGACCTTCTTCTTAAACAGTTGAGTGGTAGACTACAACTTCTAAACAAATTGCGCCAGGAGGCTCTGGATCTAGAAATGCAAATGGAAAAGCAAAGGAAAGAAACTGCCAAAACACAGGAGGACATCAACAACCTGCAAGTAGCCATAGAGAGCCTGAACTCCAAAGACCCAAAGCATGTGAGTAAATACGAACTCTTGACTTGTTCTATGGAGACTGAAGATTCTGTGTGTCAGTAGTACACGCCTTATCATTTTTAATGGCAGAACCCTTTCTCAAAGTCTCTTAGTTTAATACACTGAGAGTTAAGTGATGTGTGTGTGTGTCTCTCTCTCTATATATATATATATATAATTTATATATATGTAATTAGATACAAATATATGCTATATATTCATATGAAACATTTATATCCAAAACAAAACAACCTAAAAGTCTTGAAAGAGTGGTTTTCAATAAATGAAAACACTTTTGGGGGGGGCAGTGGTTGAATTTCATTTATTTTAGAGCAAGAGAGACTTGATTCAAGGTGCCCTGTAAATTTTTTTTCTCCTTAAAGGCAGAAAGTGCTGAAGCAGGGGCAGGGGCAGAGGTCTTTTCTACCTTTTTAATTCTTGATGCAAATATTCTACAAAAACTGCTGTTTCTGTTCATTTTGTCCTTAAAAATAAAATCTCTCTGGAGTTTTTGTCATCCTAAGTTGTGAAGTTAGATGTCTGAATGGTAGAGTCAAACTCTTGGTTTTTGTCAGTCAATACCCTATAAATCTTACTAATGACTTCTATCTTAGCCACTATTCTGAAATACATAAAACTATTTCCTTCTTGTTTTCTTGTTGCAGTTTGGATTATAAATTAAGAAAAATGTAAGATGTCTGGACTAACGGGAAACAAAGTTTAGTGTGATAGAGCAGTAGAGCTGCTTTAAGTACTTGACGGACGGATCTCTCTTTAAACACGCCAGTTTCCCGCCTGTGTGCCAGGGTGCAGACACCTAGGACTAGAGGCCAGGTAGTTGTGACAAAGGATCACCTTATTGTCATAGGTTTAAAATACTTCCAAGCTGGGCGGTGGTGGCACACACCTTTAATCCCAGCACTCGGGAGGCAGAGGCAGGCGGATCTCTGTGAGTTCGAGGCCAGCCTGGTCTACAAGAGCTAGTTCCAGGACATGCTCCAAAGCTACAGAGAAACCCTGCCTCGAAAAACAAAAACAAAACAAAACAAAAAAATAAAATACTTCCAAAAAAAAAGCTAAGACTTAGTATTCTCACTGAAAGTATTATTTTTAATTGTGTGTATGCATGCATATGTAGTAAACATGCACATTTGTTTGTGTGCATGTTGTATATATGTGGAGACCAGAAGTCATTCTCAGTTTTCAGCTTCATTTGTTTTCTGTCTTATTCAAGTATTAATTTATTTGTTTATTAATTTATTTTTTCATTTATAATTTATAAATTAAGAATATTAATTTATTCTTTCATTTTTAAGACAGGATCTCTTACTGAATTTGGAGCTAAGTAATTCAGCTAGGCTGGCCAGTGAGCCTCAGAGATTGTCCTGTCGTCCCCCCCACTCCCCCAGAGGGTGGGGCTGGGGTGAGGGGTATGGCCTTGTGCTGTGCCTGCCTTACATGAGTGCTGGGTATCCGAGTTCAGCTGCGCATGCTCATAGGGCCATCTCCCAAGCCCTAAAAGTCTTGGTTATTTTTCAAAATTTGTTAGAAAAAAACTCAGAGGTTTTTAAGTACTATGATGTATATTTTAAGTACCATGATGTATAATAGTCCGTAGTATTTTACTTTATTACATTATGTATTAAGAACTCGTGCATCTGTGTAAGGGCTGTCCTAACAATAGAAAACTATATCCCCCTGGAAAGCAGGAAGGAAGCAGCCTGATGGTCCCAAGTCTGATTGCAGGTGAATTGTGTGTTTGCTTCAGCAAATGATGGTGACTTCCTGGGCAGAAGGGAACTCACTTTCACTATGTTTCTGTGGAGTATCACATAGAGGAGAGGTTAGACACTCAAGAATAGTGGCCTAAGTCTTGAGGGCAACTAGAACCCATCTGCTGAGGTAGGAGTAAGGTGCACAAGCCCGGTCCCCACACCAAAGCATGGCATTCTCAGTTCACCTCATCTCAAGTTTTCACTTTGCAGAGGGTAGAAACGTAACCTGGAAAACTAAATTATCTGCCCCTGATCACTCTGAGGAAGAGACAGAGCCCTTGCTTAAACTACTACAACAACCCTTTCCTCACAAAAGGATTAAAATCCAAAATTAAAGATAAAAAATGAAAAATAAAATCTTAACTTGGAACCAAACCTAGTCAGATGTTTTTTAAAAGTACATTTCATTAGGTTTCAAAAGAGAAAATGACATTTAAAATTCGAGTCCAATTTTAGTTACCAGCTAAAGGAACAGTTTTCCCACCTAGAGGAACAGTTACTGGGCAAACAATACGGATCTGTGCTGCTTTCCTAGAGGGAATTAGCCTAGTGATCTTTCAGCCTCTGGGCGTGATTGGCCCTCGGGAGCTTCCTGTGTTTTGATTTAAAGTTGGGGGCGGGGCCTGTTCACAGAGCCTGCTGGTGACTGGGCTAATCAACTGTCACTCACGCTGGTTTGTGGCGCTGGGAGGTTACTTAGGCACAGAGGCACTTGCAAGGATGTGGCTGTCAGAGTGGGAAAGACACATGGATCTGAAGACGAGCTTAGCTTTCCGCCCACTATTTTTGTTCTTCACGTCTCAGTTGTAAACAGAGCAGATTCGGAGTTAAGGTATGGTCATTCCTCTGTGTACAGAGAAAGGGCTTGGAAGGAGGAGGGGCCAGGTCTGTAAGTTCCTGTTTTCACAGTAACTCTTTTGTGAGCTCCACTGCTGCAGGAAACCGCAGGGTCCGCTGTCGCTGCATGTGTTTACTGTCCAGCATGGACATCTTGAACCACATGTTTGCCCTGCATAAAGAGGTTGCAGTGCGCTTTTAACGGGGAATTTTAAGAGTTGTTAAGATATAAGTATAGCAGGGGTTTTGTTCATCCTTCAGCCACCCAAGTCTAGGGAGTATTTATTACTATTAGGATGTAAACTCTTAAGTGCAGTAACTGAGTGTCAAAAGATTTAAGGTGAGTATTTGGGGAGTGTAGGGAAAGGTAAGATCTGAATATCCCATCAAATTTATCTCTAGTAAAATAATAGCTGATGTTGACAATGGCGTTGCCAGTTATTTGTTCTCCGTTTGAAAGAAGACCTTTCAAGTGGAGGGCATTTTTTGTCTAATCTAACAGGTTTTAGGCTTGAAACCTTATTGTTTGTTGTTCAGGCTCTGACTGTTCTGACGAGTTCTCCCTCAGTTATTGTTCTAGTCTTCTGAACCTGTTGGGTAAGGGTGGAATGAGTGGGAATTACAGTGTATGTGAACTTTTGCCTAAGGAGATCCAGTCAAGACGTTTGATTGATCTGAGACTCGGGCTTATATTTGTGAAATGAAAAGTTAGACAAGATAATTGAGTCTCTGTTTTCCCCAGCACACCTGAGGGAGATAATCCATTACTTTCAGGTAGCAGTGGCTGGCTAATGCCATATTGTCAGGAAGCAGGAACAAGAGGGTATGTGGGCCTGTGGGCCCTGCATTGAATACTTGCTGGGATTGTGGTCTCTGACCACACTCACCATCCCCAGTTTATTGTATCTAAAAACAAATGTCGGGTAGGAGATAGAAAGTGAATGGGAATTCTGAGCGTTTATCACAAGTCTCCATTTCCCCAAAACCTTCTAAAGTATGTATAAATGTATTTTTCACATTAAAAAGGCATTAGTCATCAGTAATAAAACTCTCCATCCCAAAATTTTGTAAATATAGAAACCCTTAAGTAAAATCTCTTAGAGTCCTTGTACGCAGATACAACATTTATATTTTGGAATGTACTTTTGGATGCTTCCTGTAAATATACTGTTTTTCAATATAGCTAGTGTTCGGGAATCTTTTTTAAAAGACACATTTTAATGCTGTGCATATAACACTGAAGTTTTCTATAAGACCTAACAGTTGTGACCTTGAACAAATAAATGGCTTACACTCCTGATCAGCTCTGTTTTCTCATCTTATTTCAAGCCATCCTGGGGTTTTAACAGGAACTACTTACATGAAAATACTACAGGGCCTAACTCAGAGCAGATGGAATTGTAACATTTTATTTTCTATTCTTCCTTTTAAAAGCGTTGCTAAAGATTGTTATTTTTAAGAGTTTTAAAGACTTGGGTTGTATTCATTTTTTCCCCTAAATTCAGTCCCATATGAAAGCTCAGAAAAGGGGTAAAGAACAGCAGCTTGACATTATGAACAAGCAGTACTTACATCTCGAGAGCCGCCTGGATGAGATACTTTCTAGGATTGCTAAGGAGACTGAAGAGATCAAGGATCTTGAACAACAGCTTACTGACGGTGAGAACTGAAGTGTGATTTAACGGAACAGTTTCAGTGCTAGCAGCAGTTACCCAGGGAGACTGTCTAGGACTTGCCTGGATACAGTCCAGGTCTCAGTACTAGTACTTGATAGGGAAGTTTTTCTGAGATTATCCAGAATGTCTAATAAAATTTAAAGTATTTTGTATTATTGCGGTTTGTTACATTGATGACAATGGGCAAGAAATCAGTATGACAGGAAGAGCTTGGTCATTGATTATCTTCTATGGCATAAAATCCTTTCGGAGCCTATTTATGTAGGAGACTCATCTAGTTAAAGAAAGAAAGAAGTCTGGGTCGACATTTGCAAGGTACTTTTAAAAGGGAACATTTTAGAATAGTGGTGTATTAATGAGAGCCTGAGCTCAGTGTAAAGCAAGATTCCATTCCCTGATTGCCATCCTGTGTGTCATCTTAAACTGGTTACTGTCTCGATAATTAGTTGTTCAGAGAAGTTTTCCATGCAGTTTTCATAAAGTATTCTGCAAAATAGCATGTATCAGCATCCACTTAAAATATTTACTAAAAAATGTATGTGCCTGGATGTTTTGCCTTCAAGTATGTCCGTATACCTTGTGCATGCAGTGCCCATGGAATGTAGAAGAGAGCATTGGTTCCCCTGGGACTGAAGTTATAGCCATATGTGAGCTGCCATGACAAGCAGCCAGTTGCTCATAACTGATGGGTCATTTCTCAACTTCATGATACCTTTTTTTGAACCCTTCAGCCTGTATATTCTGCTGCCAGTCTGAGACTGGTGTTAGTCTTATATATCGAGTGGTCTTGTCTTGTGTGTCCAGTAAGAACTCATACTTTTATTATACCTTTTTTATTACTTTAGCAGAGATTAAATCTTTATAGCATTAGGCATTCTGGAAATATTTGTCATAAATATGCTTGTCTAATTGTATACCTGCAAAATATTCCTATATTATAGGAAATAAATTATTCTATCTTGAAAGATAAAGTAAATAAGAAACTTAGAATTTCACTCTGGGCTAATAGCTAATCACTAAGGAAACAAAGTACTTCTAAAATACATATTATCCTTTTGTTTTCATCTTGCATAGGCCAGATAGCTGCAAATGAAGCTCTGAAGAAGGATTTAGAAGGTGTCATCAGTGGGTTGCAAGAGTATCTGGGGACCATCAAAGGCCAGGCAGCTCAGGCCCAGAAGGAGTGCAGGAAGCTCCAGGATGAGAAGGAGATATTGCTGCAGAGACTGACGGACATCAGACAGGAGAGGGATGAACTGGAAATAGTTGCCATGGATGCAGAAAATATGAGAAAGGTATGATTTCTTTCTTTCTGTTTGTTTGAACCTCAAATAAATGTTGTCCAAATTTAGTTCGAAACAGTGCCACTGTAAGTCACAAAAGGGTTCGTTGCTATTTGGTTTGTGCCCTTTAATGGTGAGGATGATGACAACTACTGCTTCATATTCTGCATACTTGGGAGCATTATTTTTCCTTTACTCAGTTTATTTTAGCTTTGTTCCTTTTCCCTAAAGGTTGCCAAATAGCTAGAGATCAATAAATTGTATCTACTAAAAGTACTGTATGAAATGTTTATGTTGGGTTTATTCAGTAAAATTATAGGAAGAACATGGCTCATCTTACTGTTATTACTTGGTAACTGACATCATTTTACAGCTAATAGACATAAGGCTGTAAGTTCTATCTTTCATTTGTTGCCCATCCTCATCACTTTGACAATTTCCTTATGCTGTTTTAGTAACCTTTTTCAGATAAAATCTTACTATAGTCAGATGGTGGTGGGGCAAACCCTCAATCCTAGCACTTGTGAGGCAGAGGCAGGTAGATCTCTGAAACTGAATGTGTCCTATGAGGAAAATTGTGAGTCAAATAATCCCAAACTAACTCTAAAAGTGTATTCTAAGATTATTTTTTATTGTAAGAGAAAAACTCACGGAACAGGAACGGGGGCCCAACCTCAAGGTGTGGAGCATGGGAATAAGGGAGGGAGAGCTGGGTGGGCCAGTAGCTTTCTCTGGGTATCCAAAAGTCATGCCCCAACCTGGTCCAGACCCTTAAAGGTCATTGGCTGAAGGAGTTTCCTCATTACCTCCTGCTTTTGTCTAAATGAGAGAGTTCCAAACCCAAAAATACAAAACTATATATACTATTTTATCATAAAAAATTAGACTTACAAATAGCATAAACAATATTAAGCAAGGAACATATGCTAAATGTTTTAATAAACATTCTATCCTAAGGAGTCTTGTATTCAAAATGGCTTAGCTAGATCATAATAGAAAGGTAACTACTACTATCTAATCTTCAACCCCATCGAAGGCCTCAGAAGGGAGATACTATTACTTGAGTAGGCAGGAAGTGCAATCAACAGCTCCCAAAATGTGCAGTAGATGACAGAGACAACTGGCTGCCTGAGCAATCACCCAAACTTTCATTTGCAATATTGAAGCAACCAACTGGCTAAGGCCTAGAGTAACTGAGAGACCATTTTCAGAGGGAGGAAAATTTTCAGAACCATCTTACCCTGTCTTGGCAAGGTTTTGCAGTCTTTTTTCCTGAATCCTGCTTGTTCAGTCCAGATGCCATGCACTTTACCAGTAGTCAAGGCATTGGCAGTTCCTTGCCCAAAGGCCAATTGTGCCGAGAGGAAAACAGATCCAAGTGGAGTGTCTTTGGTGCTCAACATTGTCTCGGGAATAGATCGGTGCTACCAGGAGCAATTGTGTCTCGTGTCAACAGAACCCTAAGTTATTTAAATGCCATGTTCTACAGATCTTTGAAGTGGTTGAAGATTACCTATCTATGTAGAATATAATCTCTATGTATCTAAAGAACCTAATTAGTCTGACTATAAGTATGACAAACATGAATGACTATTGACCTATAATACTTAATGCCTATATAACTTAAAGACTAAGACTTCATATCAGAATATTAAACAATCTTTAAACAACTGTGTAGTGAATGAGGACAATGATCTTAAAATATAAACAATGTATAATGTCTTGATCAGAGGTAGAAGTATATAATACAATATGATAAATATATCCTAAAAATGTATCAATATACAAAATGTCTTAAACAGATATTGAAACATGCACGCATACACTGTGATAAAATAACTTTGCATAGGGATACAAATATTGTAAACAGAATTAGGATTATATTCAATATAACAGATATAATATGAACTTGTATCAATATACAAGAATCTGTACCAATGTAAATTGTTTGTAAATAATAGCTCACAAATATTCACTCTATTACTCACTATTATTATTAGTGTGAGTAAGTTCACACTAATCTACCTATTATCCCATTCAACTTCCCCCTTATTTTTCAAGGAGATCTCTGGGTCTACTTAATTTCCATCCCAACCCCCAACTAATAACCCCTAAATGGTGCCTAACCCTGAGGACAAACTTTGTTGGGAGAAGGGATGTCATCTTCTAGAATTGCCTCCAGCTATCATGGGCGCAAGTTCTTTCTATGGGATCCTATAAAAGTAAAATGATAGTTAAGTTTCAAGATTACTGTCTTGTGTAATTTAATTGCAAATGGTCTCTGAGTAGTTGATAGGGTTTTTCTAAAGTTCTTATTTGGAGTTCTGGCCAGAACGTTGTAAGAAGGTGAACCATTTCAGCAGCTGGTACCCAAAAACCGGTCTTGGAGTAGCACTATCAGCATTGTGATGGCATATCAACTAGGTGTAGGCATACACCTAGAATACTTCCTGGAAACGTCAAAGATTACTGCAGGAAAATCTACTGTTCATTGTGGAAAACTGAAATATTATTCATATGGACATATATTCACCAAAATATATGATATAGACAAAATAGGCATGGAGAAGAGTAAAATTTTTTCCTAAATTCTTTCTTCTTTCTGTCCCATACCAAATGGCTCCTGACATGAGACAGAAAGTCTGAATTTTTCTTTTAACAACTTGCTTGGATTTAGAAAAGGATAGCCATTCCATCTCCAAAGCCATCTCTCTCTCTCTCTCTCTCTCTCTCTCTCTCTCTCTCTCTCTCTCTCTCTCTCCCTCTCTCTCTCTCATATATATAAAATGAATTTTTTTCGTATAACCTGTCCTCATAAGTCATATTCCTTTTTGCTTGGTGATGCTTTCTGGATAGTTATTTTTTCCCCCTTAGGCATCTAAATGTCCAAGGTCTCTTGACTTTTCGAGGATGTGTAGTTTCCTGTATAGATAAGAACATAACCCCACCCCAACCCTTATGAGGTTTCCTTACCACCTGCATGGTCGTCACCTCTGTGGATGAGCTGTCATTTCTCTTTCTCAAGAGGTTTCTCTTTTTCAAACCAAATCTTTGTTAATTTTGATAGTATCCCTAGTTTTTCTTCTCCTGTGGAAACAAGAGCAAAACCCCTTTCCCAACATAGCACATCTCCTGATTTCTATTGTGAGGTCAACACATCCTTGAAATACACCAGCTGATTTAATTCAGAAGTTTTTCTATTATCCAATTTCTCTCTGCTGCCATTGTTCCTTTCTCATTAGCGTTAAGAAAATTCAAGGTTAATAAAACATTATGCAGTCTATTTCTGGGGGTATTTTCCATCACTTTCTGTTTGTTTAGTATACTTTTTATAGTTCAATTTGATCTTCCTATAACTGTCTAACCTGTAAGATTATTTGGTATATCTGTAATATGCTTTATATTATAATAAGAAATAGCCATTTCATTTATTTAGATACATATGCTGGACCATTGTCTGTCTTTATTTGTGCAGGAATACCCATGATGGCCATAACTTCTAATAAATGTATGATTACTGAATCAGCTTTTTCTATGCTCAAAGTGGTTGCCCATTGAAAACCTGAATAAGTGTCAATGGTGTGGTGTACATATTTTAATTTTCCAAATTCTGTAAAGTGGAATACATCCATCTGCCAGATTTCATTCCTTTGCGTACCCTTTGGGTTACTCCCTGCAGGTAACAGTATTTGGTTATAGAAAGAGCAATTAGGACATCTCCTTAAAATCTCCTTAGCTTGTTGCCATGTAATAGAAAACTCTTTCTTTAAACCTTGGCTATTTGATTTTTTTTGTGTGTGTGTGTGAAATTCTGAGGCCTTTAGCACACTTCCCTCAATTGATCAATTTCTGCATTACCTTAAGCTAGAGGTCCTGGCAGACCTGTGTTATGTATATGGAACAAAGCCTATTCCTGAATATGTCTTGAACCTGAATGAATAATGAAGTCAATTATGTATCATCTTGTATAAATTAAGTGGTTTCAGTATTCAAGACAACTCTTTCTGCATATTGCGAATCAGT
>JAQHUG010000401.1:1446673-1463191 GCA_028555095.1 Dicrostonyx torquatus | reverse complement strand
TTGAATAACCTTGTTCATAGCTCTAAGATCTGTCACCATTCTCCATTTCCCAGATTTCTTTTTACTACAAATACAGGAGAATTCCAAGGGCTGGTTGATTCTTCAATATCGTGAGCATCTAGTTGCTCCTGTACCAGCTGTTCTAAAACCTTCAGTTTCTCTGCCGTTAAAGGTCATTGTTTAACCCATATTGGTTTCTCAGTTAACCATTTTAAAGGCAGGGTCATTAGTACCTTTGAAAGTTTGCTAGTTGCTTTGTGTTCTTGTACAGCCTGAATGGCTGGTAACCTTTGTTTATAATACCTTATAGTATCCTTCCCAGAAACATGAGTTTTGGGGACTGCAGGAATGTTAATCTGGCTGTTCCATTGCTGCAATAGGTCATGACCCCATAAATTCACTGCAATATTAGCTACATATGGCCTAAGCCTTCCTATCTGTCCTGGCCCTATGCATTCAACCCACCCTGTGCTTTGTTTCGCTTGAGTTAGGGTTCCAGTTTCTAGGAATTGAATATCTGCCTCTTGAAGAGGCCAATCCAGATGCACGATTCTGGAGTAATGATACTCACGTCCATTCCCATGTCTAGTTATACCTCAATTACAATGTTATTTATCCATAATCATAGTTTTGGTCTTTGATCATTTATAGAAGTTCTACAAAACATATGTTTTCTATTTCCTACTGGAATTTTTGATTCATCCTCCATTTCTATTCCATCATTGAGAACAGTATGATTTTTTACAATAGTCACTGGATTTTTTAATTTTCCTTGTGAAGCATGTTCTCTATAGTGACTGGGAATGACTGGACCACATTTGACATGGGGACCTGTGAGAGGTCCCCCAAGGAGTTTCCCAATGGTATCATGTTGACAGAGGTTTTTGTCCTGCCCAGTCCTATAGCCATTCAGTCCCAAAGAAACACACAGAGGCTTACATTAATAACTGGTTGGCCTATTAGCTCAGGCTTCTTATTAAATAACTCATAACTTTCATTAACCCATAATTCTTGTCTGTATTCCCCACATGACTTGGGACCTTTTATCAGTGAGGCATTCACATCTTGCTTCCTCTATGTCTGGGTAACAACTGCAAATTGAGCCTTTCCTTTTCCCAGAATTCTCCTGTTCTCATCACCCTGTTTATACTTCCTGCCTAGCTACTGGCCAATCAGCGTTTTATTAAAACAATACAAGTGACAGATCTTTACTGGGTACAAGACCATTGTCCCACAGCAGTATATGTTGACTTGTCTGTTTTTTGTCGCTCTACATTCCTTGGTCCAATGTCGGCCTTTGCCACACCTCCTACATATACCAGAAGGCTGAAACATAGACTGCATATTCTTGCCCTTCCTAGAGGGGACATTATTCTTAGAAATTCCTTCTCAGATGTCCTATTCTGAAACAATTCAAACATTTGGTTTTTTTAGTGTCTCCTCATACCATTGGAAATTGCTTCTCCTACCCAAGCCTCAATACTATAGTCAAATGTCTCAACTTTCATTGTATGCAAGATCATTCATCTATTGTTGCTGATCTGACCTTTAAAGGCCCAACGACCTTTTTACATTGTAAGCTGGCATTTTCAAAAGCCAAAAATTCAATAAGTACACATCTAGCTTCTGGGTCTGTTACTCCTACTCGTACAGTCTCAATTAATCTTTGTAAAAAGTCACTAAAAAGTTCTCTCTGGCCCTATTTAACCCTACTATATGATTCAAATTTCTTTCTTGGTTCCTGAATCCTGTCGCAAGCATTTAAAGCTGCTGTGTACTTTGGGACAAGGTGCACTCATCATAGAGAACCTGGTCCTGAGGATTAGAGTAATAGCCCTCACCAAGAATTTGATCTTGGAAAAATCTCCAATCCTTTTGCTTTCCCCTGTTGTTCTAAAATTTTTCCCTTTTCTCTCCAATAACACTTCAAAGCAGCTGAGGTCCATGTTCTAGGATTGCTGAGATTAATTGTAGCTAATTGTGTGGGGCAGCCTATTGCGTGAAGCCCATGTTTTCACCATTTCCTTAACAAATGCGAATGTAGTCCATAAGCTAATTTTGCTTGTTTAATTTCTTTTAGATAGCTCATATGTATCGGTTCCCATGTATATTCTTTGACTGCCTTAGGGTACTTTGTGCCAAATGGTCTTTCCAAAGAAATTACTGGATAGGCAGTTAAAACTCTGGGTAAGTCATCCTGGAGTCTGGCATGTACTGATGAGGCTAAATCCTGTCCTTGTACTTTCTGTCCCTGCTTATCAGTTTAGATAAAATCCTCAATCTTTTCAATCTTTTTACTACTGCCTTTTGTAAAGTCTGAATCTCCTGTCCAGTCTTCTGTTCTAATGTCCTCATTGAGGATTCCAAGGTATGAAATTTGTCCAGTAATGATAACGTCTCATCCTTGGACATAATTTTGATGATGTGCATATTACCTTCCTGGAGAAATGTCTTATCCATTAATCTATCATAACTTTTTAACAGATTCCAATTATTAAATTCAGCAGCACAATTTTTTTCAGATAATGTCTCAGCACCCTTCAACATTGACTGGATTTTTGTCTGTTAAATTAATGGTATTCATCTTGAAAGTGTTGATTTGCCCAACAGGCTGTTCATTATTAATCTGTAAAGGCTGTGTCATTTCTAAAAGTGCCTCATTCTTGGCTCTGTTGTCAAACCATATTAATGAGATAATATGAAAAAATAAACTAATCCCTAGAATCAAATAGAGGGATGTATAAGGAAAATCACATAAACCTTGCAGAATACCATCCAAGAAAAGTAATTATTGAACTCCTGGATAGTTACGTTATCAGTAATTTTGTAGTTTTTCAGCTCTTACCTGTTGTAAGGCAATTGCAGTGAGTTGGAGTAGGTGTAATAATCCTCATCGGCCAGCAGGTGTTGCAGTAGCAGCCACATGGCCAGGAGATGCAAGCAGCAAAGGACAATCAATCCCGGTTTGTTTTTGCACGTGTTAGATACTGAAAAATATGCTTTGTTTAACAAATTAAGAGCAGTTGAAGGTGATAAAAGCAATTCTGAGAGTTGGTGACCAGGATAAAAAGAAAATCGAATGTTCTCCATCAGTGTGAGTTGCGGACTGTGTGGGAATCACTGATTGGCTGGAGAGGCAGCAGCATGTTTGAGATGGGACTGATTAAGAGGGACAAATGAGAGGGGTGGTGGGTGGGTCACCAGCCGCGGGCAGAGAATGTGCCACTGAGCTGTCCAATGGGGAGCACCTGTCCACAGGGGTGCCTAGGCGTCCTGAAGAGCAAGTGTGAACTGGGCCCTAAGTTGGATCTTCAGATGAAGCTGAACACATTCAGTGAGTGAAATCACAATTCAAATAATCCCAAGATAACTCCAAAAGAATAATATAAGATTACTCTTTATTGTAAGGGGAAAATCTCACGGAACAGGAACAGGGGGTCCAACCTCTAGGTGTGGAGCACGGGAACAAGAGAGAGAGAGAGCTGGCTGGGCCGACGGCTTTCTCTGGGTATCCAAAAGTTATGCCCCAACCTGGTCCAGCCTCTTAAAAGCCATTGGTTTGATGAGGTTCCCCATCAGATCTCTGAGTTTGGGGCTATCCTGGTCTACAGAGTAAGTCTGGGTCAGCCAGGGGTACACAGAGACACACTGTCCCAAAATAACAAAAGTAAAAAATAAAAAAAAAAATAGCTTAGTATGTAGCTCAGGCTGGTCTTGAACTTCTGACTCTCCTGCTTCTACCACCTGAGTGCTCCAATTGTAGATGTGCATCACTACAGTGGCAGGAAATGTAATAGTCAGTCAGTCTGCTGAGTCTTAAAAGGTGTCTTCCTCCAAACTTTGTATTATGAAAGTTTTCATATTTGCAGGACTATTGGAAGAGTAGTTAAACATCTATGAGCCTCCTTAAATTAATATTTTGGTTTTGATTTTATAAGTTTATAACTTTTGTTTCTGCTCATAGAGTTTCAAACATCAGTTTCATCACTATTGTTGGTTTCCAACATGACTACAATGAATGCCATTCTTACATCTAGGAAAACTGAGGATACTTTTCTGGGGTCATCTGACATTTAAACTACCATCAGATTTTCCTAACTATCTCCAGAATTTATAGTGGTGTGCATGTGTGCATGGTCTAGGCAGATGCAGAAGCTTTATTACTCTTCGTTCTGTACATCTGCCTGGTAGATTCCTTGTGCTATTTTACTTTGTTCCTCTATGCTCCATATAAAATAATATCTTTTTAAACTTCTTTTTCCTACCAATACTTGTACGGTTACATACCTTTCATTTGTTCTTTGCAGTTCAGATTTCCTTAGCCTAATGGATTCCTATTCATATTTTCTAACCATTTTTTGTATTGGATCATCTTTCTTTTGTTAGTGATCTGCAAGAATTCTTTATATTTTGGATGTTAATCCTTTTTGGAATATGTAAAATAACTGCATTTCATCCAAACAGTGTCAAGTAGTTCTTAGAAAACTGAAACAGAAGTTAATCTAGGTACTTCCCGCTTATTCGCAGAAGTTTGAGCTGATTCTTCCATGTCCACATAGACAGATGGAAGTTGTATACTAACACATGAAGGTGTGTCAGTATAGGAGTTTAGTTTTGAGAGTGTTTTCCTTTCTTAGTGGTTGACACTTGGCTTTTTGTTAGCACTCAGTTCAGTCACTGCCATCTTTAGAATGCCAGTCCTTTGTTCTTCTGTTAAATGAACACACTGTAGTTTAATTAGAAAAGCGTGGGCTTTGTTGTCAGAGATCTAGGTCCATAATGCACATTCTTTTTTTTTCTTTTTTTTTTTAGCTCCGTGATGCTGTGGTCACAGTGAGTTGCCATTCAGGAGACAGAAACATAGCAATGTAAAAACACAAGGTCCAGGGAAGAACAGGCCTTACACTTATTTATTTATTTATTTGTATTTTTTTTACACTCTTGTCTTCCTCATATGCTTGCAGACTAGAGTGTCACACAAATAGTTTCTTTGGAAACAGCATGTTGGCAACTTAGTGAATTTTCAGGTTTCATTTAGTAGAATGCTCTGTATTTCAACTTGGATGTGCCAGCATAACACTCTGTCCTGCTGTTCATAAATCTTTCTGTGGGCCGGGCGGTGGTGGCGCACGCCTTTAATCCCAGCACTCGGGAGGCAGAGGCAGGCGGATCTCTGTGAGTTCGAGACCAGTCTGGTCTACAAGAGCTAGTTCCAGGATAGGCTCCAAAGCCACAGAGAAACCCTGTCTCGAAAAAACCAATAAATAAATAAATAAATAAATAAATAAATAAATCTTTCTGTGCCAGGCAGTAGCGATTGCCCAGTATTTGGTGCTCCAAAGCCACAGAGAAACCCTGTCTCGAAAAAACCAATAAATAAATAAATAAATAAATAAATAAATCTTTCTGTGCCAGGCAGTAGCGATTGCCCAGTATTTGGTGCACAGGTTAGTTATAATGACTTGTAGATGCTCTCAAGGCACTCAGGATGCTGCATTTAAACATGCTGAATTTTGCAGGAGCTTGCAGAGCTAGAAAGTGCCCTCCAGGAGCAGCGTGAGGTGAATGCATCCCTGCAGCAAGCACAAGGAGAGCTCAGCGCCTATGAAACTGAGCTAGAGACTCAGCTGAGACTAAAAGAAGCTGAAGCCAGCCAACTCAAGGAGGAGTTGGAAAAACTCACAAGGCTCACCCAGGTAAATGGAGCATATGCCAAGTATAAACTAAGCAGTCTGTGCTATCTGTTGTGCTTTTGAGACAGCATCTCACTATGTAGTCTAGCCCAGGCTGGAAATCAGCTTCAGCTTTGTAGTGCTGGGGTTTCAGGCATAAGTCCCCACACCTGGCATAGTCTTAATATTTAAGTATTTTTAATATAAAGGATATGAATTGATGGAATATGTCAAAGAGCATATGTTTGGGAGTCTGGCATTCTGAATTCAAACATTACTGTGTAAATATGGGCAAATCATTTCGGGGCTCTGAGCCCCATAGCCTGTTCCTCTGTTAGATAGCAGGTGATAAGATAAAGGATATAAAATGGGCATTAAAGCCCTTGGTAGTTAATATTTGATAAATCCTAGTTTTCCTTTCTCACAGTAGTTCTAAGAGATTGTTTTTAAGTTAATGTTAGATTTTAGTTTGTTGTTTCCTTTGATGTTGTTTGAAAGATCCACTAGTTTGTTATACTTGCAAATTAGAGAAAACAGTATCCATCCAATAAGTACTGGCCTCTGAGGATCTGTCTTGAGAACTGATAGTCCAGCACATGAGACAGGTGAAAGAGAAAGGCATAGGCACCTTTAGAAGCAATATATCAGCTGTAGCTTGGAGGGTGAGTAGGCTGTGGTCACAGGGGGAGTCAGGAGTGAAAGGAATAGAGAAGGAAGGAAGGGGTGAGTGCCCTTGCCAAAGGATAAGGAAGAGGCAAAATACTGCGAGGATCTTCAGACTGAAGGGCAAAAGAAGAGTGAGGGAAGAAGGCAAAACTTAAAGGCAAAAAGAAAGAGGAAGCCAGCTGTAGCATATTCTTTATGAGAGTGAAAATACAGTTTGGGTCAGGCGAGGGTAGCAGAGGCAGGGGGATCTCTGAGTTTGAGGCTAGCCTGGTCTACAGAGCTACTGCCAGGGCATCCAGGGCTACACAGAGAAACTCGAACTCAAAAAACAAAACAGAACAGAACAAAACTACATTTAGAGAGCTGTATAGATGGCTAAGAGGTTAAGAACACTAACAGAGAACCCAGGTTGGATTCTCAGCATCCACTCAGGCGCACAACTATTTGTAACTCCAGTTTCAGGAAATTAGATGCCCTCTTTTGACCTCTGCAAGCACCAGGCACACATATAGTATATAGACATCCATGCTAACAAACACTTAGACACATAAAATAACAAGGCAGAAAGGCACCTGCTGCAGTGTCCAGTGATAGGAAGGACTTGTACGGGAGTGGTTCATGTTCTGTTCTTTATTTACCAGAGGTCAGAGTCTTGCCAAGTGTCAGAATTGCATATTCGAGAGCATTAAGTTTTACAAAACCCTTTGCGGGATCAGAGTAACAAGAAACAGTGGGTTGGGGAAATAATGTACAAGTATTTTTTTTAAATAATAGTAAATAAAATTTCTAAATGCCATCTTTTTCTTCAGTGTAAACTTTTTGTTGTTGTTGTTTTTTCAATTTTGCCCTAACTAGTTTGAATGATGCTGTCTTTGGTACTTTTACTTTTATTTTTGGCTAAGTCTTGACAAAAGTGTTAAAAGAACCTTAATGTTCACTTGGTATTGAAAGCAGTACTCTACCCTTAACCACCAGGATTGAGCTTCAGACCACATAGAAAATATAGAACATGGAGACTCTGGTTTTTTGGTTGTTATACTGTACTTATATGAAACCATTTGTGGAGCTTATTAGAAGCAGATTCCATAGATATTCGGACCTGTAAATCTGAATGGGGTCTGGTCATCTGCTATTTTGTTTTGTCCTTTCTTTTCCATCTTCCTTCTTTCTTCCTCCCCACTCCCTTTTACCTTCTTTCCTGCTTTCTTCCTTCCCTCCCTCTGTTTCTCTTTCTGTCCCTCCCACTCCCCCCATCTCCACTCCCATCCTCTCCCCATTTCTCTCTCCTCTTACTTTTCAGACAAGGTCTCATTTTGTAGCCTAGGCCAACCTCTCACTCCTCCTTTCTCTGCCTCCCAAGCATTAGGATTACAAACCAGGTTTCATCTGTGTAACATGAGGGCCTGCTCGTTGGGGTTTCTGTCCTGCCCAGTATCTCACAGCCAGCCACAAGCCCCAAAGAAAATCACAGAGAGGTCCATAAGATTATAAACTGATTGGCCCATTAGCTCAGGCTTCTTATTAGCTCTTGTAACTTATATTAACCCATGGTTCTTATCTATGTTAGCCACATGGCTCAGTACCTTTTCTCAGTGGGGCAGATCACACCCTGCCTTTTCGGTGATCTGCACAGGAGTGCGGGGAAATGGGCTTCCTTCTTCCCAGAACTCTCCTGTTCTCCTTATGCCACCTCTACTTCCTGTCTGGTTTTCCCGCCTGTAGTTCCTGCCTGGCCAATCAGCATTTATTTAAAACATGATTGACAGAATACAGAATTGTCCCCCACCACAACTGTATTTTCAAAAAGCTTTTGTGTAAGTGTTGCCTGCATGTCTCCCTGTGTACCAGATGCATTTCTAGTACCTGTGAAGGCCAGAAGGTATCTAATCCCCCAGACCAGGGTTACGGATGGTTATGAACCACCATGTGGGTGCTGGGAATTGAACCTAGGACCTCTGGAAGAACAGCCAATGTTCTTAAAAACTGAGCTATCTCTCCAGCCCCTCATTTTTAATAGGCACATGAAATTATTTTGATACAGGTATTTGAGGACCACAATTTGCTTTTAAAGATTGGTATTGGAGACTGCCCTGAAGATTCTGATGGGATATCCAGGCTGAGGTAATTCTGATGTGAATGCCTCATTAAGTAGTCAGAGGAGCATGTGGAAAAGTGATCTCGGGTTTTTAAATTTCAGAGCGTAAATCTAGAACTATAGCAGTGATGTGTATGTACCTGTGCTGCTTGGGATCATAAACTATGACTATTTTGCACTTTAATGTCATTGCTTCATCCAACAACAGCTAGAGCAATCAGTGCTTCAAACAGAACTAGAGAAGGAAAGAGAGTCCCTCAGGGATGCCCTGGGCAAAGTCCAGTCCTCAGAAGAGAAGCAACAGGAGAACAGTGAGCTCCACACACAGCTTAAGAAGCTGCAGGTAAGAGATCTGTGCTTATGGAACACCCAAAGCTGATGACAGCTTCACTTAGACATTTAACAGCCTGCTCTAATATGTACTAAGCAACTTGAATTATTAGGTGAAAATGAACTCTGGATGGAGCTGCACCATAGCCTCTGCTTCTTTGTTTTTTAATTAATTGGATAGTGTAAAGAAATGGTGCCCGTGTCCAGATTTAACCGGATTCTATAAACTCTACCTCTTCTCTGTGAAAACAACTCCTTGTGTGCTTCCTAGGAACTGTCAGCAAACCAAACTTAAGACTACTAGATCAGTGCACCCTCTCCAATTGAAATGTCTCCCATAGTGAGCTGCAGTAAGGTCTCCTAATTATACAGTTCTCACAATCTTCTCAATAAAGATGCAATTAAAAGTATAATCAGTTTTTCATTCTTGTGTGAGCTTTGTATGTGTGCATTTGGAGTCTTTACTAAATTATTAAATTTTATTTTTATTATGAAAATTTAAAGTGATCACAAAAACAATAACCCCATGACCTTTGAGCCATTGTCTGGTTTATACAGTTACTAACATTGCTTCATTCAGTCTACTTTTTTCTTTGAAATATTTTAAAGAAAAATTCAAGTTGGGAATAGTGGCTCCTGCCTTTAATCCCAGCACTCTGGACGCAGGGGCAGGTGGATCTCTGAGTTCGGGGCCAATCTGGTCTGTAGTGAGTTTCAGGACATTAGGGCTACATAGTGAGACCTTGTCTCAAAAAAAAGAAAAACCCAATATATTTTCACCTAGAATACTTATGCAACTCTTCCCAGAAAGCACTAAAGTCAAGTCTTCATGGGCCTTTCTCTAAGGTGTAAACTGAAGTCCGCTTTCTAACCTGGCCTTGCCGTGGTCTGCCTTCTGATGAGGATTACACCTTTTACTCTTACCTTTATCTTTCTCAAAAGTCAGTTTGATAGGATCAGTAGACAGACCAAAGTACAGATACCACCGAAGTCCAGCTTGGTGAACCAATGAGTGTTTATTGGTGTTACACAGGAATATGGGTGAGAGGTTATAGGGGAGCAAAAATGACGCACAGACAGCTGCATCACCAATGCCACTCCAGCATGAGTGACAGCTCACATAAGCTGGGAACCTGGAACAGACGGCACAGTCTGAGGGGCCTCAATAGTTTGGAGACTGTCCTTCCAAGTGACTGTGGTCGGCACCTCTTCCAGGCAGCTCAACTGGTTCCTGCTTCTTCCAGGCAGCCGGTCTGGTCTCAGTTGTCTTTGCAACTTGGCTTGTCTGAGATCCTGCTTCTTAGCTCTGCTCACTCTGGCAGGGAGTGGCCTAATGAATGTGGTCAATTTCAGGGACTTCCAGATGCTGTTTTGAGTTGTTTATGTCCCTGCTTAAGGAGCTTCCCTGCAGGATGGAGTGTTTCAATCTTGGAGGAAACTGCTAAGAATCAAAGTCATTGATCAGTCTTTTAGGGGCTCAGTGGCTCTCACATTTCTTTTCCTAATTCTTTGTGTATCATATTTAACACAACCTAAACCCCAGTCCTGAAGTGATATATTGTTTCAGGTCCAACTCTTTTACAGACTTTATATCTACTGTATATCTAGCTTTAAATTATGAAGATAGTAAGAGCCTATTTTTCTGTCTAATCAGTAGGTTGACTGTAGTCCTATCACCTAGGACCAGGAGTAGGCTGTAGAGATGTCCTTGATTTATGATGGGGTTATGTCCTAACAAACCTACAAGTTGAAAATGACTTGTTTCAAATACATTTATTGTGCCTAACCTGAATATCATACTGTGGCCTAACTATTATGTGTGCTTATAATATGTGCATTTAGTCTTTTTTTTTAAGACAGGGTTTCTCTTGTGTAGCTTTGAAGCCTGTCCTGGAACTCATTTTATAGACCAGGCTGACCTTGAACTCACAGAGATCTGCCTCTGCCTCCCGAGTGCTGAGATTGAAGGTGTGCATCTGGCTAGGCAAAGTTATCTTAAAGCCTATTGTATAATAAAATGTTTCCTATCTGTTGTGATTTATTGGAAACATGATGATATACCAAAACACAAGGCAGAATGTAAAGAACATGGCATCTGGATGCACTACAGAGGTATTGTTACCCTGGTGGCCTGGCTAGTTCAGGAGCTGGACCTCCTTGCCTCCACATGGTATCAGGAGACAACAGTTGAAAAACTGTAAAGTGGGAGAGGACACTGTGGCCCAGAGAAAGCTGCCATAGGGTATTGGGAGGAACAGTCTACAGATCAGACCTCTAGATGCCATGGGCACTTAAATGTATTTGATTTGCCATTTTAGACCCTCCATTGTAGTTAGCAGTGCTGCACTGGGTGTGTAGTCGAGTGATCCCTCTAGTATCACAGGCACTCAAGGGACTAGTGTTCATCCATCTTAAGATGTAGCAACGTTTTTCTTCATGCCGTGGGGACATTTTAGCAATTCTTTTTATTTGAAAAAGGCACCATATAAGTTTCATTTTGTGGCCATGTATCTGTTAGTAAGGAATGTCTGCTGGCAGATAACACATTCTCTCCATTTCACCCTACATACAGGATGACAACAGTCTGTTAAAGCAGCAGCTGAAAGATTTCCAGAACCACCTCAACCACGTGGTTGATGGTCTGATTCGTCCAGAAGAAGTAGCAGCTCGTGTAGACGAGCTAAGCAGAAAGTTGAAACTAGGAGCTAGGGAAATGAGGTAAGCAGAAGTAGGACCCCAAGTTAGAGTGACCCTCTCCACTTGAGAGCTGTGCAGTCTCTGTAGTACTGATTGATGTTTCTGAAAGACTGATGCAAGACTGCTTAATTCTGATAACAGCATAAAAGTATTTAAAGAGTCTTCTTGAAGTTGATTTATGTGATCAGAAAGAACAATATGCATTTTTGTAGAGAATAGGTACAAAACAGTATTAACATCAAATTTATGGACACGTCTTCTTAGCCTGTGTCTTCAGAGTGGCCACAGTGATTTGCTCTTCTGAGGTACTGAGCAAAAATGCTGCAATTGACACCAGTCCCTTCACACAGTTTTTACTACTACATTGAATATGTTTGCATTGAATTAAATGTCACATTTATACCTTCTTGTTTTTTCCCCTTAGAAGCTATAGTCCTTCAGATGTCTTGGGGAAAAGTCTTGCTGATCTACAGAAACAACTCAGTGAAATCCTTGCACGATCCCAGTGGGAAAAAGAGGAAGCACAAGTTAGAGAGAGGAAACTCCATGAAGAAATGGTTCTCCAGCAAGAGAAACTGGCAAATGGACAAGAGGAGTTCAGGCAGGCCTGTGAAAGAGCACTTGAAGCCAGAGTAAGAAAGACTAGAGACAGACAGAGGGCAGCCTTTAGCAAATGCTAGTGTTTCAGCATGTAAATTGAGTGTACCCTTGTTACTTTCACCATAACTTGTCTGTGACTAAAATCCAAATCCTGAATGTGGTTATTGATGTCAAAGTCAGGCCTATTTATAACAGTGGTTTTCCTTGTTTTGAAAGCATCTGAGAGATAGTTTATAATGGATAGATTAACTAATACCACATAGCCAAAATATAGTGTGGTGTCAGAATCTTGAAGTTTTTTGTTTTCTGTTTTTTGGTTTGTTTTTTTTTTTTTAAACCTACTGATGTTCAAGCATTGAGGCAAGCATTCAAATCCCAAAGAACAAGATAAAAACATCTCTGGTCGCTATTTAGCACAAAACCTTGTTATATTTATGTTTCCTGGTAAGAAAACCATAGCTCCATAACATTCTTATTTTGCTTAAAACATACATTTTTATGTGTTTATATGTATGTATGTTTACATATACGTTTACTAATGTGGTTATATATGTGTGTGTATATATACACTTATATATATATATATGTATGTATGTATGTATGTATACACACACAAGTCTATTATCCCATCACTCAGGAGATGCAAGTAGGAGTATCACAAGTTCAACATAGCTTGGGCTATATACCAAGAGGCTGTCTCAGAGAGAGGGAGAAAAAGCGAGAGCAAGAGAGAGGGATATCTTAAGTTTGATAAAAATTTTATTTCTTCACAGATTAAGTTTGATAAAAGGCAACATAATGCAAGAATTCAGCAATTAGAAAATGAAATTCACTATTTGCAAGAAAACCTAAAAAGTATGGAAGAAATCCAAGGCCTTACAGACCTCCAGCTTCAGGAAGCAGATGAAGAGAAAGAAAGAATTCTGACCCAACTCCAGGAGTTAGAGAAAAAGGTGGAGAGCCTAGAAAAGCACATCCTACCTCTGGTGACAGAGTCAGTAGTAATCCACATTCAGCTCTCGTTGCTGGCCCAGTGCTGAGCGTGACCTCACAGCTGGTCTTGTTACTCAGTCGTGAACCTGAAACTCTCCTGATACAGGGAAATGAGAACTAGCCTTAGGGTCATGGAGGTGACTTAACAAACAATAACAGGTTAGCTTGTCACCTTGAAACACTTCATTCACCCAGGTACATCCATGGAATTACTTTTAAACTCTCCCTCTCGCTTTCTGATATGTAGGCAGAGACTGCTCATTGGTTTCCTGGTTGCCCAGACACAGATAATCACACAGAAACTATATTAATTACAACACTGTTTGGCCAATAGCTTATGCACATTTCTGGCTAATTCTTACATCTTACATTAATTCATTTCTATTAATCTGTGAATCACCACAAGGCTGTGGTCTAACAGTAAGGTTCTGGCTGGAGGCTGACATCTTTCTCCTTCGGCAGCTACTTGACATCTCTTTGACTCCACCTACTTTCTATATCTCTGTTCAGATTTCCCGCCTGGCTTTACTCTACTAAGCCATTGGCTGAAACAAGTTCTTTAATAACCAATAGTAATAAAGCGTATTCATAGCATACAGAGGGGAATCCCACATCATCTGGCCTCTCTGATGCCCTTTTCTCCACCTGCCTTCACCCATCCCAGTGTCATCTCAGTCCACTCAGAAATTTCACACAGCACTTCTGAAACCAGACACTGAAGCCTCTTGCTCTAGTCACAGCCTCTTGTCTCCCTAACTTCCTCATGCTGACACTTTTCCAATCTCCTCGAGCTTCTCGTTTTTTTTTCACCTTAGGAGAGTTTGTTGAGGAGAGGAGAGAGGGAGGGTGGGGCAGAGAGGCAGATGAGAGGGATGAGGAAGAAGATCACCTCCAGCTTTTCAGTCTCTGCTTTCCTTCTTGTCTAGCCTAAAGCTACTAAGTCTTTTTTTCGCCCAGAAGTAGCTTCAAGTCCCTTTTCTTTTTCTTCTGTCTCACTTCCCTGACAAAACTAAGATCACTGCTTTCTTGGGGTCTGCATGGTCCTGGGGAGGTGGACTGTCACTCTCCAGCACAGTAGTATCACTGCAGTCTCACTGTCACGTGTCATGTGGGCATCATTCTTCACCATTAACTTGCCTCCCGGCTTGCTCCCTCCCATCCCTCCTCCTAAACATCTGCCATCTCTTCTCTATCCCAGTGAACAAATTACCCTACAGGAACCCTCCAGTCTCCAAGGTTTTTTACCTCACCACCCTCTCCAGCCATCTTCCTCCTTCTGGTCAGCTAAATTCTACACATGACCCTACTCCACAGAGCAACCTGCCCACCCTCTCCGAAATGGGGAAATAGCTGTAGTCAGTCCCACCTCCTCTCCCAACCTTCACTTTAAAGACCAAGCCTCTTAAGCCTAAGACACTGCACAATTTGTCCACTGTAGTACCCTCAAAACTGTCAAGGTCTTCACCATCATATAGCCAGGCCTGATACAGTTGTTTTGAAAGCCTTGCCCATCTCTTATGGTGCCAAGAAGTAAGGCTGGGTTTGGAAGGTTGCTTTTAAATATTACTCATTCAGTTTTATGTATATGGCTATTTTGTCTATGTGTATCCCTGTACATCACACATGTTCCACTGAGGCCAGAAGATGGTGTTGGATTCCCAGGAACTTGAGTTACAGATGATTGTGAGCTACTATGTGGGTTCTGAAAATCCAACCTGGGTCCTCTGAAACAGTGTCCAGTGCTCTTAACCTCTAAGCCATCTTTCCAGTCCACGATTGTTAACTAAGAAAAGAGTTATTTAAAAAGTTTTATGTGTATGGGGAGCTGAAGAGATGACTCTGCTGTTGGGAGCAGTGCTGGCCATCATGAGGACCAGAGACCAGCACTGCTCACAGTAAACTGGCACCCTCCATGCAACCTGCAGTCTGAGCTGTGAGGGAAGCTGAAACAAGATGATGGTGAGGACTTCTGGCTCTAACCTAGCTGAGAAAACACAAGCTCCAAGAAAGAGTCTGTGTCAAATGACTCAGTGGGAAATAGCATCTGCACATGTTTTTCTCTCTTTTCAAATTGCCTATTCAGTAAATATCTATGAAGCACCTAGGATCCATCAGGTATTATTCTAGACATGGGTCTGGAGCACCGACAGACCCTGGCTCTCTTGGAGCTCACGTCTTCATTTACTTATTTTGGATGATTCTTTTAGAAGAAGCATGAAGATGCCAAATCTCAGGAGCAGTTTATTGGTTTAGATAAAGAACTGAAGAGTCTGAAGAAAGCTGTGGCTGCTTCTGATAAACTAGCTGCAGCCGAGCTCACCATCGCTAAAGACCAGCTCAAGTCCCTGCATGGAACTGTCATGAGGATTAATCAGGAGCGAGCCGAGGTTAGTCCATACAGTCTGAACGTCTTTACCAGCTCTGTCTCAAAAACGCAACCACATACATTACGGATCCTTGATACAGACTTTGGTCATCTTCAAACTACTGTGGTACTCTCTGTGTTTCCTAAGACCCAGTGATTGTATCCCATCATTGGGGTTGCCCTGGGCCCCAGATTGTACCGAGTTCTGAAAGGAACCATAAAATGAATATTAAAGGCTAGCAGACTCTTTAAAGAAGTCTCTGTCAATATGTGCTTGGATTGAAGTTTTGAAAGCTTCAGTACAGTTCCTCTGAGCCTCAAGTTTTGTCTTTTTTCTTTTTTTTATGGTTTTTATTTTGGGGTATTTGGTGGGGTTTTTTTGTTTTTGTTTGTTTGTTTTTTTGAGATAGGATTTCTCTATGTAGCCCTGGCTGTCCTGGAACTGGCTATGTAGACCAGGCTGTCCTGGAACTTACAGGGATTCACCAGCAGCTTCTGCCTTCTCCAGCACTAGGATTAAAGTTATGTGCCACCATGCTCATTGTGCCCCTCAAAATGTTTATTTTGTTTATATATATGAAAACCCATTACCTTACAGGCTGTTAGTGTGGTGGCTGGAGTGATGGTTAAAGTACAGATTGTAACACAGATTTCAGTGAGATTGAACTAGTAGATCATAGGAAGAAGCCAGAAAGACAGGCTTGGGAGACTATAGGATAATGAAGAGAAAGTCCTGTTCCTCAGGCATAACCCTCCATTTGTCCCAGGACGGGTCAGGTTTGGCTCCATGTGTGCGTGACTAAGCCAGGTTGGTAATAGGATGGGAGCAGAGGGGTCACACTGAGAGGAAGACTGACTGAAGATGACCATCATAATGGCAATGCCCTTTTCATGCTCTGTCCCAATAGGAGCTGCAGGAAGCAGAAAACTTCAGCAGAAAGGCCAGGCAAGCAGCCAGAGACCTGACTCGAGCTGAAGCAGAGATCGAGCTCCTGCAGCATCTTCTCAGGGAGAGAGAGGGACAGGTCAGTGTTGGTACCTAGAGATGCTCTCCAGAGACAGAGACAGGTCAGTGTTGGTACCTGGAGCTGCTCTCCAGA
>JAQHUG010000401.1:1400174-1446193 GCA_028555095.1 Dicrostonyx torquatus | reverse complement strand
TGCTCTCCAGAGACAGAGACAGGTCAGTGTTGGTACCTGGAGCTGCTCTCCAGAGAGAGGGACAGGTCAGTGTTGGTACCTGGAGCTGTTCTCCAGAGAGAGGGACAGGTCAATGTTGGTACCTGGAGCTGCTCTCCAGAGAGAGGGACAGGTCAGTGTTGGTACCTGGAGCTGCTCTCCAGAGAGAAGGACAGGTCAGTGTCGGTACCTGGAGCTGTTCTCCAGAGAGAGGGACAGGTCAGTGTTGGTACCTGGAGCTGCTCTCCAGAGAGAAGGACAGGTCAATGTTGGTACCTGGAGCACCCATCTTGTGAGTCCCTAGGTGTCCGCACTAAGTGCTGCAGGAGACTGCTCAAAGCCACTGAAGCACAGTCAGTAGGCAGCACTTTGGCCTCGCTGTGCCATGGAAATGAAAGGACATGGGTTCTTGGTTACAAGGGTAGACGTTCCTGTGACTTTGTGTGTACGCCTTTTCAATAGTTTCACATTGAGACAGAGAATGCAGACGTAGGTTCGAAAGGAGCAGACTCACAGCTGCTAGAGATCGAGATGCTGAATGAGGCCATGGCAAAACAAAGGGCTGAGATCACAAGGCTTCGGGATGTACTAAACCTCATTGGGACCGGTAAAGTACTGTTGGCTTTGATTTGTTTGGTTTGTATTATAAAATTGAACTGCCTTCTACTGCCTTTAGAAAAAAGCACTTGGCTGAAGGAGTCAGTTCCATACCTGACCTAGAGAGTCATGGCTTATCTGACAAGTTACTTAAAAAGCAAGCCGGGGGTGGTGGCGCATGCCCTTTAATCCCAGCACTCAGGAGGCAGAGGCAGGTGGATCTCTGTGAGTTTGAGGCCAGCCTGGTCTACAGAGCTAGTTCCAGGACAGGCTCCAAAGCTACAGAGAAACCCTGTCTCGAAAAAAATAAAAACTTAAAAAGCATTTTATAGTGTGACATGAGGAGATTTGATTATAGAAAGACAAGGTATAAACTGTAATTCAAACAGAATAGTCTTACAAATATGTTTGCTTTCTGTGAATTTATACTTTATAATCAATAGACAGAAGGATGTTCTCTTAGTGTTCAGCAAAAGCAAATTACCCAAGAGCAGGCTGAAAGTCAGCTTTGGAGACATGGTGGCAGAAGCTGTTGGCTCTCCCAGAGTCTCTTTTCTATGTTGGCAGAGAAAGGAAGTCCATGAATGCATGACAGCTTCATAGAGTGGCTTTCCTTTACAGATAATAAAGGAGGCATTGAAAATGTTTTAGAGGAAATTGCTGAACTCCGGCACGAAGTTTCTGCTCAGAATGAATACATCAGCAACCTGACAGATCCTTTCAAAAGACAAGGCTATTGGTATTTTATACCACCACCGCCATCATCAAAAGTAGGAATTCTCTGCTGCTAGAAGTATATACTGAATTTTCTTGAAAGTGACATTTTCTCCCTCCCAAATTTGTTAGCAGGTGCTGGAAATGCTTCTCTGCTGAGACATACATTTAGGTTCTTCAGTGTTTGTGTTATTTGTGATTTAAAAGTAGAGCTATCCCACAGACAGTAGTACTTGCCTTTCACGGCCAGTATCATGAAGTAGATAAAGTATAAGGTGACTTACGCCTGGTGAGCTGAATGAAAATGGTTATAGAAATGTGCAGAGTTATAAACAGAATAATGGGTACCTAGGTTTGATTTCCTTTTTTAAAAAAATCTTTTGAGTGTTAACCAAAGTGTAGGCCACATGCTAGGCTGTATTGGGGTGCTGTGATGACGGATGCATCCCTGCACTTAAAAGAATCATGCCTTGCCACTGTGGTTAAAGAACAGTAACACAGTTGTGACATCAGACTTGGCCAGTGTACTTTAGTTGGAGAGGGTGGTTTCAAAGATTCTTCTCATGAGGAAGGAAGGCTAATTAGCTGAAGCTGTGAGGTGAGCAGAAAGCAACTGTCCAGAGAAGCGTTAAGAGGAAGGAAACTTGTGTGAAGAAGGGTGGTATAGCCATAGCGAGGAACCTGTAATGTTAGTTTACTGGGAATGCTGAACCAAGAGCCGGAAATGTAGACTGGGGCTGTGTTAGCTGCTCTTCTTCTGCTGTGATGAACGAGCATGCCCAGAACAACCTAAAGAAGAAACAGTTGATTTGAGCTTGTGGTTCCAAAGCACCACCAGCAAGAGACCAAGTGTTCAAATACCTGAGCCTATGGAGACATTCTCATTCAAACCACAGGGTCATTCTTCTTTAAAAGACCATTATATGTTACAGGAAGAAGAGATTGCTGTTACTAGAGTCAGAGTTCTAGGTTATTCTAGCTGAGCATAGGGGCTAGAGTTGGAGCCAGGCGAGCTTTCTGTGGGCTATTTGAAGGCCAGAGCTAGATTAGTGGAGCTGGGAAAGAAGGAATGAACTTGCTGCCTGAGCTTGGAAGTGAGGAATGGATCTAAGTGGGACTGAATGACACCCTTTGAGTCAGCTGTGGAGCTGAGTATGCTGGGAAACAGGGAGAACAGAAGCACCACACTCTAGGATAGCAAGACACTAACTTCCAGATTGCTTTGGAGTGTGTGGTTTCATTTACCTTAGCTACTGGGCTATTAAGGACAAGGCAAAGGAAGAAAAGCCACTAGCAGTCATGAGTGCAGGTAGAAGGAGGACAGAACACTCAAGGGTCTGATAATTTACAGAGAATTTATTTTTATTTTTCTCTCATGAAAAATTGTGCCATAAAATAAACTCAGTCAAACAGCCAGATAGCATGCCTCTACCACTGCGGTGCTGTGAGGACCTTTATTCCCAGAAGATGGCCCAGACAGCAAGGTGGGGAATGGACACTGTTACATAGCTTCCTGAAAAGAGCCCTACCCTTTTCACGAGGGCAGTCTGACATGACTTCAGCCATGCATACATACTCCTCCCTGCACAGCCTTCCCAACACTGCCATGTTAAAGAAATGCTAATAAGCTGGGACATATGTATAGACTATAGTTTATGACTGTGTATAACTGCAATAATTTCTTATTTCTGTTTGTGAAAAATGAGAATTATAATAAGAACATAAATCCCTTCTTAGTTTTTGTGTATCTCACCTTAGCTAAATACTTTGACGTATCTAAAGGTCAGCCTTTCTGTTGATGATAGGCAGTGTGCTCTCTTGTCACTGATTTTAGGTTTCCAGCTATAGTTCTCAAGCCACAAAGGACTCCGGTTTGGGTCTAAAGTATACAGCCTCTACTCCTCTTAGAAAACCACAGCATGGACAGCAAGAAGAGAAGGACAACAGTGGACCTCTGCCTACTTCAGGATACTGGGTTTATTCACCCATCAGAAATAGGTTGCATAAATCATTTTCAAATAGAGGTAGGTCACATGACATAAGGGAAGTTGCATTTCTCTTACCTATTTAATGACCTTTTATTGTTTCCTTGAAATCAACGGATGCATTCCAAAGTCCTTAGCTTACTCTGAGATCCTGTGTGATCCTGTGTTGGCCGATAACCTATCTTTTCATAGGTTATCTGAAAAGAACTACTGCACAGCGGGAGCTCCCTCCCAGACCCTGGATTAGGCACAAAACACACAGAGAGATCCTTTATTAAGCAGGGAAGAAAAGTTAAAGTGCTGCTTTCTGACTCTGGTGGAGAAATAGCAGCAAATGACCTTGCAGGGGTCATTTTAAGAGAAGAAGGGGGTAGTCTGTGTTAGAATGGGCTTGGGTGTGATGGAAAGGAGATAAGAGGAGAGGAAGAAGGGGAACAAGAGAAAGGGAGCAGGGATATTTGTCCCAGTGGGACCAAGCACTGCCTCTGGAGAAGAGACAGATGGGACACATAGGCAAATGTTGGTTTTAAAGATAAAGAGGAAAGCCCATGTTAGGATGAGGTGTTTAATTTTAATTGGGCATGTTAATTACGTGAGCCAAAGGGGGCTTCTGATTGCTGGACTTCAATACCTCAATAGCTGCACCTTGGTGGTCAGCCTCATGAGAAGGAAGTGGCCAAATAAAGGACTAGACCTTGATGACTAGCTTTAAGAATGTAATCTAAAGGGTTTTTAGGGGCTGAAGAGATGGCTCAGCGGTTAAGAGCATTGCCTGCTCCTCCAAAGGTCCTGAGTTCAATTCCCAGCAACCACATGGTGGCTCACAACCATCTGTAATGAGGTCTGGTGTCCTCTTCTGGCCTTCAGGCATACACACAGAAGGAATATTGTATACATAATAAATAAATAAATAAATATTAAAAATAAATAAATAAAGGGTTTTTAGCAAGGCAGAGGGAATGGGACAAGAGCAAGGCCAGTCAGAGCCATGTGCTCAAGTGGGCTAGTTAGTATCTCTTCATTATCTGTCTAAAGCAATGTTATCAATCTATGGAGTGTGGCCCTTTGGGGTTGAACAACTCTTTTACAGGGGTTGCTTATCCTGCATATGAAATAATTACATAATGATTCATAACAGTAGCAAAATCATAGTTATGAAGTAACAATAAAAATAATTTTATGGTTGGGGGGTCATTATAAAATTAGGAACTGTATTAAAGGATGCAGCATTAGGAAGATTGAGAACTGCTGATCTAAAGAGACTTGTAGCATGCCATGTTCCTCAAGCCTCTTTGCCTTTGTTTGTTTTCAGTGCTATAGGTTGAGCACAGGCCCTAGCACATGCTAGGTAAGCACTTTGCCATTGAGCTACATCCACACCCCTAAACCTCCATTTTTCTGTAATGTTTATCTTCCTCTTTCCTTCCCCAAACCAATTCATACTCAGGGTTTAGGAAGACTATGCTTCTTGTATAGTGTCTTCCTCCACTCTCTCCAACTGAATAGCTTCTTGGCTTTTACTTCTAGGTCATGGAACATTGGACCATATCATGACTATGTAGTAGCTCTACTAAGATTGTCAGAGATTAGTCTTTCAAAGCTTTGTGCAAAGAATGAGACTTGGGTAGTCTAAGCTCTTACATTTCATAGCTCTGTGGGCACAGTCAAACCATTCTGCGGCTCTGAGACTGTTGATCTGTGACATAGTAATGCTATATTTTGGTAATTTGTTCATTAAGAAAATATTTGTTGGGATGGATATTTAGCTCATTGTTAGTTCAATCCCTAGCAACACAAAAGCAAACAAACAGGAACTCTTTCTTGGGTGAATGCCTGCTGTGTGTTTGCTTTATTTAATGTCAGGTCAGCAGACACAGCTCCTGCCTTTAGGGGAGATGAGTAGGAAGTAAGCCGTCATATTAGAATATTGCATGTCATGGCAGAATCAATTTGAGTTCTGTCTCATAGCACATCTCTGTTGATATTTTATCTAGTATAAAACACATATTCAAATGATTGCTAAATACATTAATAATGAGTGAAGAAACATGAAGTGTTAGCTGCTAAAAATACTTTGTGTATTGATCTGTTTCTCACAACTACAGTTGATCATGCTTACAGTTTTGTTTTACATCTCCTATGTTTTGATTAAAATGCTGTTGTTTCTTCCTAAATCTACTTACCTAGTATACTTTCCTGTTTATTTCATTTAAGATGCAGACAGTGGAGGAGATAGCCAGGAAGAGAGTGGACTGGATGACCAGGAGGGACCCTCATTTGTGCCTCCTCCTGGGTACATAATGTATACTGTGCTTCCTGATGGCTCTCCAGTACCCCAAGGAATGGCCTTGTATGCACCATCGCCTCTTTTGCCCAGCAACAACCAACCTCTGACCCCTGGCACTGTGGTTTATGGCCCACCTCCTGCTGGAGCCCCCATCTTATGTGGACCTCCTCCCACCAACTTTGCTGTTCCCCTTGTCCCTGTGGGTATGCAGCATTGCAATGTCCCAGAGCACCATAACCTAGTAAGTGGGAAACAGCTCTGTCCTCACTGCCCCAAGTGCTTCAGACAGACACATGTGTGATGAGTTCACTGATGCATGGGCCTAGACCAGGAGTGAGATTATAGGGCTGATGTTTAAAAACCAAACAGTCTCCTATTAAAATATGATTTTGAACAGGATAGTAAATTCTCAAGCCCAAAGCCTGGGTAGCTAGCTGTTTTCTAAAATGCTTTCAGTCTAAACGCCAACAACTTTTCCTATTGTTAACTGTGTAGTAGTGTTTATGTAAAGCTGTCACATACTAGTACCTATAGTTTATGCACGTGTGTGAGTATGCTCCACATGTACATGTGTGCCCATATATGCTGATATGTATAAACAAACAGCATGCAGTACTTATGGGTGGGAATTATCTCTGGGTTAACTGATACATTATTTCCACAGTTATTGTTGTATGCACATTTGAATTCTGTTTTCCCATTTACTAATAGAAATAATACCCAGTTTTTATAATTTAAAGATTTTATTAATAATTATTTATACACACACACACACACAATTTTTGAGACAGGGTTTCTCTCTGTAGCTTTTGAGCCTGTCTTGGTACTCGCTCTGTAGACCAGGCTGGCCTCGAACTCACAGAACAGTGGCCTCTGTTTCCCAAGTGCTGGGATTAAAAGTGTGTACCACCACCACCTGGCGCCACACACACACACACACACACACACACACACACACACACACGTACGTACGTGTTGGGTGTGAATGTGATGCCCTCAGAGGCAGAAGTAGTATTGACTCCCCTGGAGCTGGAGTTATAGACAGTTGTGAGAAGCCTGGTGTGGGTTCTAGGAAAGGAACTTAAATCTGCCGAAAGAATTGTTGTATGACAAAACTTTCCCTGGGGCAACACAACACACACATCTACCCACCCCAAATAGGGAGCCCACAGCAAACTAAAGTACAGATACCACCAAAATGTAGCTTAGTGAGCCAGTGAGGTTACTTACAGAACTATGTGTTAGGGGCTACATACAGGAACAGAAATGAGTCACAGCTGCGTCACTAAGGCCCATCCCAGCTCACAGAAGCTGGAAACCTGGAGCACACTGTACACACTGACAGCTCACAGGTTAGTGAGTATCCTTTCCAAGTGACTCGGTTGCTCTAAACCACTTCTAGGCAGCTCTGCTGGTTTCTGCATCTTCCAGGTAGCTGGCTTTAGCTCTGCTTACTCTGGCAGGGAGGGAGGGGTCTAGTGAATGTGATCAGTTTCAGGGACTTCCTGAAGTTATTTTGAGTTGTTTACCTTCCTGCTTAAGGAGCTTTCCTAGTCTGGGCTCCAACTTGGAGATCCACCTGCCTCTGCCTCCCAAATGCTGGTATTAAAAGCGTGTGCCACCACCTCCCAGCTAGCTTCTTCTTTCTTGAGATTTGGTTTACCTTTTTCATTCTGCATAATGCAGGCAAAATACCTCTTCTTCTGGGAACCTATTTCAACAGTTCTCCCATGTGTCCAGAGTGGAGAGAGACTTCAATTTCTTTTCTGCTAGATGCTGAACTCTAGAGACAGAGCAGTTTGGTGGCTTTCTAATGTAGAGTCAAACTGATGGAAAAGTTATGTGAAGTCTATCACTTCCATCTATGCCGTGTGAAAAAAATTGACTTGACTCATTTTTTCTTCCCATACTGAAGTCTTAGAATGCCCCACTATTTTTTAGGCCATTGATGCACACTTTATCCAATTGATTTCAATTTCTGACAGCAAACGGGAAGAGATGCCCTTTTGCATCTCTCAATAATGCATTCACTTTCTATGTTCAGGAGAATGAAGTGTCTAGACTTGAAGACATAATGCGGCACCTAAAATCAAAATGGCGGAAAGAACGATGGCTAAAAGCATCCAAGAAGCATTCTGAGAAAGAAGTGGAAGAGCTACTGCATAATATTGATGACCTTTTGCAAGAGAAGAAAGAACTAGAACATGAAGTAGAAGAATTGCATAGAACCATCCAGAAACATCAACAACGAAAGTAAGCATCCACTATTGTATTTCTATAATTCAGAGGATACGATATCAGTTCGAAAGGGTACCTCAGCCAGCACTGCCTCATAAAACCTTCTGTCATTTTAAAATTTTCTTAAATCTAAACTGCGAAATAGTAAATGTTAGCTGTATGTGGTGGAGTTCTTTTTTTTTTTTTAGATTTATTTATTTATTATATATACAACATTCTGTCTCCATGTATGCCCACATTCCAGAAGAGGGCACTAGATCTCATTATAGATGGTTGTGAGCCATCATGTGGGTGCTGGGAATTGAACTCAGGACCTCTGGAAGAGCAGCCAACTCTTAACCACTGAGCCATCTCTCCAGCCCCTGTGGTGGAGTTCTTTAAATGTGGCAAAGGGAACTGATAAAATTTAATTCCAATTAATTTAATGATCCATGGTAAATACCACTTAGGACAGCGAATATCTAAGTATCCTGACAGATCATCCAGATCAGCCTTTTTGTAGTTGTCTCTGGTGATGAGCACAGCCATTCTTCATCCCAGCTACCACAGCAGAACATACAACAGGGTTTTCAAACCTTCATTCTCTGTGGTGTCTGTGTGTTTTTCTTGTCCTTCTGACTTTGCATACATAGAGCTAACTGACCCTTTTCTGTTATTTCCACTGCTGTATCCTTTAATTAGTAGAATTCTAACTAACTAACGTACCTTCCACGCTGACCACCATATGTAGAATCTTTCTCTCCAGTCTGCCAGGAAACACTGGACTCAAGTCTCATCTCGGTACATAGGCAGTCTGAACCCTGCCTATTTTGGTTAGACTTTAGCCTCAGAAAACACTTGGCATAAACCACGTCTGTGGTGTCCCCAGCACCACTTTCCTCTGCCTCCACACCTTCACATCTGTCCTCTTCCCTGAAATGCCCTCCCCAAGCCCTGGCCATCTGTCCTGCCTTTCAAAACAAAGTTAGGGGCTGAGAGACTGGAAAGATGGCTCAGCAGTTTAAAGCACTTGTTGCTTTTTGCAGAGGACCCAGGTTCCCAGCACCCACATAGTGGCTCACAAGCATCCATAACTTCAGTTCCAGGAGATCTGACACCTTCTTTTTGACCTCTGCGGACACCAGGCAGTCTGTGGTGCACATACATACATGCAAGCAAAGCAAAACATCCATAGATATAAAATCTTTAAAAAAAAAGAATTTAAAACAAAACTCAGGAGTTCCCTTTTACACTAAACCTTTAATTTTTTTTCTTCTTCTCAGGTATCCTGTGAAAGTTAGAATTAGCAACCTTTGACATAGCCCTGCTCATGCAGTGCTGTGAGCAACCAGAGAGTCAATAGGGTGATAGCTGGACCTCCATCTATGGGTGTCTGTACCTAGCATAGAGTCAGTCAGTTCACAGAGCCTCTGTTGTCTGCTCAGTTCTATAAAATGTTGTCTTCCGTGATGCTCCATTAATTATGGCTGTTCCCCAGTTTTTGTCAATTAATCCACACTAGTCTAGGCCTCCTCTCGGGGTGGTCAGAGGCCTATGAGGCATGCAGAGTAAATGAGACAAGATCACTGCTATCTAGGAGTGGACAAGTGAGTGATTAAAACTGCTGTGGAAAGCGAGAGCCTCACTGAGAAGAATGGGACACTGTGCTCGTGGGTAGGGGTGGTTATAGCTACCAGTCATGTGAATACACATCTTAGGACGAGCACAGTGGTGGTAGAGCAGTAGGACATCTCTTCTGCCACTGTGACAGTAGGAAATGATCAGTCCAGGAAATCTGGGTAACACTTAAGTCCTCAGAGAAAAAGGCAAAAGTTCTCTGCACACCTATGTTTAAAGAGAGAAGGAAAACATCAGTGTGCTGAGTTTGTTCTCACGTTTTTCTCCAAAGCAGCCCATTTTCATATAATTTGTCATAATAGCCTTGCGTTACTGAATTTTGTGTCACTTTTTCTGTCAAATCTTTTATGACAATTTTACTCTAATATAAAGAAGTAAGTCACAAATCCATGCAGGGTTTGAGGCCAACTGGCCTGGGGTCTGTCCTTGCGGACTGTCAGAGGACCTGGATATTATTGTGTAGCCACTTCCTTTATTTATATTTTTTTTTCAGAAAAATAATGTGGCAGCATTGTCTTGGACAGATGTTGACAGCACAAACTCAACAGGCATTTTACATAGTGTGTGTTTACTGCCAGGAATATTCCATGTTTGTAATAATAGTATGTTTTGAACTCGAGTTGAACATAACCAACTGTAGCTACCTTATGTACGTAGGATTGCGTGCTGTGTCTGTGTGTATCCCTGCAGGCCAGAAGAGGGCATCAGACCTCATTACAGATGGTTGTGAGCCACCTTGTGGTTGCTGGAAACTGAACTCAGGACCCCTGGAAGAGCAGCCAGTGTTCTTAACCTCTGAGCCCATCTCTCCAGCCTGTAGTTATCTCTCTTAGAAAGTAAATTCTTGAATACTCTTCATAGGCTATGAGTGTCCATATTATCTATGTTTAAAATCTCTTGATAGTCATGTAATTTTTTAGGGACTTCATTGATGGAAATGTTGAGAATCTTATGACTGAACTAGAAATAGAAAAGTCTCTCAAATGCCATGAGGATATTGTTGATGAGGTTGCGTGCATAGAGAAGACTCTTCTGAAGCGACGCTCGGAGCTCAGGGAAGCTGACCGACTTTTGGCAGAGGCTGAGCATGAGCTTTCCTGCACTAAGGAGAAGGTGAGTCTGGTATGGTTCCGGCCGGGGCTCTTGTGGTGACACAGCAGCTACTGCTGCCTGCCTAAGATTGCAGGGAGACAATAGATGAGAACACTGTCCAGGTCTGGACACCTGGGCGAGTAGTTTAGGTCCTCAGACTTTGCTTGCCTTTTCGTAAATTCGAGCTAAGAATACACAGGCTGTTCAGTGCGGATTGAATAACTTGTTTTAAATTCCTGAAGTTGTTTAGTTCAGCATGTCCCTCTCCCATATGTATGCGTTTGTTGAGGGATTGTTGTTTGTTTTTAATTTGGACTCTTCAATCTGTTTCTTTTTAAATGACCAATCAGATTCTTAAAGAAGTCTTGCTTTTCTTCACATTGCTAACAGAAGTAATGATATGTTTTCAGTTCCTAGGTCATAGATTTTCATTCGTTTAAGTACAGCCAAGTTGAAATTAAAAAAAAAAAAACAAAGAAAGGTTCTGAGATGTTCTTTGCTGAACCTACCTCTGTGGTGAGTGGGTGACATTAACAGCGTTCTTTAGGCCACAACGCAGGAGAAAGCCAAAGAGGGAAGGTGATTTTCCAAGCCTGTATGGTGGCTATTTATAAAAGCCTTTTCGTTTCACATCCCTGGCAGCTCTGTGAATTGACGTTAGCGTGGTTTGCACATCAACTCAGAGCAGCTCATAACTGGCCCAGAGTTGCACAGCTGAAGCGGTGCCTTCCTAAGAGTTCTTTAGTAAATGAGAATTCCAGAGAAAGAAAAAGCCCCTGGGCACATGAGACACCTCAGAAACTATTTTTATTTGTTAGTTCAACTTGAATCTATTTAAGTTAATAGAAACCTACTACTTGGAACTGAATGGGTGGCTTCACCTATTAAATTCTGTGTACTATTGTTGCAGTACAATCCAAAGGTTTTTCATTTGTTTGGTTTTGGTTTTTAATCTGTTTTTCAGGATGTTAGATCTGGCTTTATCAGCTAGTCAACAGGGTGTCAGGTTCCCCACAGAGGTGACCAAGGCATGTCTCTAATTTAGGAGGCTGAAGCTAACCCAGTGTAAACTGTAATGAGCCCCTTTACATCATTGGAGTCCATCAGTCTTCACAGACATAGCCCCTTCCAGGAATCCTCCCTTACATGGTACATGGTCTTAAATGAGAACAGGGATGTCCTCATTTCTTTTTTTCATTTTGTTTTGTTTCAGTTTTTCAAGACAGGGTTTCTCTGTTTCTCTTTGTAGCCCTGGCTGTCTTGGATCTCACTCTGTAGACCAGGCACAAACTCTTAGAGATTCGCCCGCCTCTGCCCCTCAAGTGCTGGAATTAGAGGTGTGCACCACCACTGTCTGACCCTCATTTCTTTTCTTACGAGGAGTCCTTGTGCTGTAGACATTCAGTTGCTGTGTGGAGAAGTAGAGAAAACATACCACCTGTATTTGCTTTAATCAGTAGCATTGGCAGTGGGCACACAGAGGTAGGTTGGCCACACAGCAGAGCCGCTCTCTCCTCCCAGGGACTCAGGGTTAAGGCGAAGCAGGGGAGAGGAAGCAGCTGAATGTGCCAGACATGTTAGAACCTGCCCAGGAGGCTAGAGCGCCTTCCTTCTTGAGCAGGGCAATGCTCTGCTGATGAGCCGGCAGAAGGCAGCTCAGTGAAGAGATGTGGTGACATGTCTAGTGCTGTGGACCTTCCAGCCAGTTGACATCCACAGGACAGTTCAGACGATCTCACCCGCAGACACCTATGACTTCTGAGGCTCTATGTGAGTCAATATTCAGTCAAGTAAAAACTAAACTCTCCTTTTAGATCCATTAAACCTCTTAATCTAGGCAGATCAGGAAACCAAATTGATATTTGATATGCCAAATCTAGCATAGGAATATATCCAGAGACTTCAAAAAGATTTGGTGTTGGTGTTCCTTAGCCATAAGGAAGTTGCCATCACAAAATGAGAGCCCATTTCACAATGATATCTGAGCTAAGAAGAATTTACACGAGAGATTGAAACCTGATAAAATTGTTGCCATTTATTTTTATTTATTTATTTAAACTTGACTGAAAGTTTTATTGAGGGAAGGGAGTGGGAAAGGGAAGGGAGAGAGAGGAAGAGAAGAGAAAGAAAAAGAGACACAGAGAATAGAGAAGAAGCAGGAAAAGTCCTGCCTGCCCCTAAAGAAGAGCAGCAGGAAGGAGACAAATTATTGTCATTTAGTTGACTAGATTTGATAATAATCAAATTTTTTAAATAAAAAGGTATCTCCAGTCAGTCTCATCATCTTCGAACGACTTTTTTCTTAAGAGCTCTTTGTTGACACAGATGTAGTTTTTGTATAGTTCCTCTCACCTGCTTACACCACTTGAAATACTTTTCTGGTCTAGCACACTCTGACGTCTGCATGCTGCTACATCTTTCATTTGTCCAGATTTATCTAACTACATTTTTATAAAGTAATTATCTGCTTCTGGACAACTCTCTAAGTATTAGAGAGTCAGAGCAAAGGAATGTTTTCAGGTATTTCTGTTTATATCATGTTTACTGAGATTTGTACCAGTTAATACGGTAAATAACTATGGTAAGTACTATAGTTGAATTGGTTTTAATAGCAGTTTTTCTTCTAGACAAAGAATGCTGTTGAAAAGTTTGCTGATGCTGAAAGAAATTTATTACAAACTGAGTCAGATGCTGAGGCATTAGAAAAGAGAGCCCAGGAGACTGCACTTAACCTCATGAAAGCCGAGCAGCAACTAAGGTGGGTAGACCCCAGACTTCTGAGGTGGGTGGAGCCCAGACTGCTGGATGGACCCCAGTGCTACTGAGGTAGGTGACCCTGGGACTGCTGAGGTGGGTTGACTCCTATGCCACTGAGGGCTGAGGTGCACAGTAGTAATGGTTGATGCGTGCCAAGCCTGAAGAGCCAAGGGGATAAATATCCTGTTGTAGATTGCTCCAGGCTGATGCAGAGGACTTGGAGCAGCACAAAATCAAACAAGAAGAGATCTTAAAAGAAATAAACAAAGTTGTAGCAGCCAAAGATGCAGATTTCCAGTGTCTGAATGAGAAGAAAGAGAAACTGACAGAAGAGTGAGTAAAGGCCTCTGAGGGGCCCCGGGGTGGGGGTGGGGACCCTTTAGAGGCTGCTAAAGTACTGACTGCCCTGCTTTGTAGGCTTCAGAGTCTGCAAAGAGACATCAAGATAGCAGAATGTAATGAGGATCACCACCTGCAGATCCTCAAAGACTCTGAGACTCTACTTCAGGCCAAGAGAGCTGAACTGGAAACACTGAAAAGCCAGGTGTGACTAGATACTCGAAAGAAGACTAATTAAGACATACTTATTCTTGAGGATTGCTGGATAAGGTTTATTAATTGTAGAAAAGATGGGAAAGTACTAAAAGTATTAAGAATATATACATCTTGAAGTCTAACTTCCCATCTCTCCCTTTTCAGGTGACAAGCCAGCAGCAAGAGCTGGCTGACCTAGATACACAATTGAGGCATAGAAGGGAGGAGCTGGTCCTACTCCAGGACAGCCTGGTCCAGGCAAAATCTGACCTCCAGGAAGCCCTGACACTGGGCGAGACGGAAGTCGCTGAGAAGTGCAGTCACATCAGGGTATGTTTGACAATAGGTTCTCTTAGGAGTCCAGGGCAGTGCCGTAGGTTTATTTTGAAGCTTTTCCCTGGTTCTCCCTAAATGGAGATAGAAAGGCCTCCTCCATAGTGCTGTTGGGCATGTGTTAATGTATTTATGATGAGACAGTCAAGTGGTATCTGGATACACTCTGGGTTCTCTTGCTTCTTGGCTTTCTCGTGTCTTTCCTGTCCAGAAATGCCCTTATCCCAGGCACAGTCTACATCCCATTCTGCCTGTTACTCAAAGCTCAGCCACATGCAACCTCGTGTTTTGGTTTGGGTTTTTTTTTTTTTTCCCAGTTGCTCTTAAGGAGTGTCTTTCTCTTGGATTTGAGAGCAGCCTTTTGTCTGTGACCGTGTCTGTGCTCCCAGCCTTCTGTCCTGACAGCCACTGAGGCTGGAAGCAGTCTTTGTACGGGGTAAATTGCACAAAGACCTATGCATGAATGTATGTTACTTTTTTCTGTTACATGGTAGATGGTATAAAATATGGTTCTATTCTTGGCACCAAAGGCAAAAATTGCTATAAACTAATTTACAAATTAGGTGAATGAGATAAAACAACAACAGAACTGACTCCTGTGAAAGGGATGCCAATTCTTCACAGAGGAGATGACTTTTATTTAAACACAGGAAGTAAAGTCTCTGCTGGAAGAACTGAGTTTCCAGAAAGGAGAACTGAATGTCCACATCAGTGAAAAGAAGACTCAGCTCGCACTTATAAAGCAGGAGATGGAGAAAGAGGAAGAAAACCTTCAGGTAGTTTTACAGCAGCTGCTGAAACATAAGGCTGGTAAGTTTAAAGAGCAGGTCTCAAAGTGTGAGGCTGGGAGCATCTGTGCCGCAGGCCACAAGAAAGCACACTTCACCACACTGACATCTTGTGGATTGTAAGCTCACTGATAAGCAAAGAGGAACAAGTTATAAAAGGAACATGATGATCCCTGCCATTCCGTTTGTTAGGTTTATTTAAAGGGAAGTAGCCATATTAGTGGTTGATTAGAGTGTGCTGTTGGAAGGAAGGCTCTTAGAACTGATGGGGTATAACAGAGAGATTTCAAATATTCAAATTTGGAAAACCAATTTTGTGGGCTATTTGATCATATTGTGAAACTCAAAGCTGTGTTAATAAAATCAGCCTTGGATTAGTTGACAGGAATACAGAGTATGGAGGAGCCAGGAAGATGGATAAAGAGGCAGAGGCACACAGGAAAGAGTAGGGAGTTTCATGGTATTTTTGGTTTGGGACAGCTGAAGAGAGGCTCTCTTGTTAGGTCTCTGGCCAAAAAGGAAAACCAGTTGGTTGCTTCTCAGCCTCTCTGAGCTAGCAGGTTTTCACCCCAACATCTGACTCCCGAGTCTTTATTGGTAAAGAGAATGATAGAGACTTAGTCAAAAAAGTACATTTGGCAGCAACAACAGAGCTGGTGCTGGTATGACTGGAAATCTCGCCAAGCCTCGGGGCTGTGAGGCCTGATGGTAGGTAGGTAAGATATCTGATCAGGTATAGCCATTGAAGCCAACTGAAAAGCAGCAAGCTGAAGTGTCCATTTCTCTCATCTAGAGAGGGCCAGCCTTTATGTGTGCCACAGCATGATTTGTGATTACAGAACTGGAAAGAAAAGGCTTATGTTTAATGCTTCAAGACATGAAAAATTAGGGTGAAAAAAATTTAGGTGAATGGTATGAGATATAGCCCAGTTATTTTATTTATTTATTATCATGCTTTATTTTATGTGAGCATAGTGTGTGCATGCCTACGTGTGTACACAGCCCATAGGAGGACATCTGATGTATATTGGGTCACTATCTTATTCCCTTGAGACGAGTGCTCTCACTAAACCTGGCCCCAGTGATCCTCCTACCTCTGCACCCCACCACACCCCACAATACACACATAGAATACTACAGTTATAGCCACACCCAGCTTTTTCTGTGGGTTCTGAGATCCAAACTCAGGTCCTCATATCCACATAGCAAATGCTTTTTACCTGCAGTGTCCTGGAAACCTGTCTGGGAAGTGAGGGGATGGGGAAAAATCCAGATAAGCAGACATGCATAGCATAGTAGGGATCAGGTGGGCCACACTAGCTCTACTAGAGTGGTACCAACTCCACAGCAGCCCAATCCTCATTTAATTGTATGCAGCACAGTGGGGGTCCAGTCTCTGTAGTCCTGCATAGCAGTCACAGGCTATATATATTTGGGAGGAGGAAGCTGCATTGCTAGTCTGTGCACATACTGTCAGCATTCACAGACTAGGGAAGGAAGGCTTTACTCGGGCGGTCACGTCAGTTTCCTGTCCAGAGCTTCCCTGTCCATCTGAGGCTTTTGGTAACTACCATTGACTGTGGGTCTGAGGCCATGCCCATGTCAAACACAGTGTACTCCTGAAATAAAACACCCCAAAATGCTCTTATAGTAGTCATCTTTTAAGTTTTTATTACATTGTTTTGCTTATTATATGTGTACATGTGAAGAACAGTATGGAAGTCAAGACAACTTTTGGAGTATTGGTTCTTTCTACCATGTGGGTCCAAGTTTTTCCTATTTTAATTAATATTTTTTTCAAAAAAGTACTTAGTTCATTCTAAATGGAAATAAATGCTCCTAGACTCAGAATTTTATTAAATGTTTTTAACAAATTAGTGTCATTTTTGTTTAGTTGATTTGGTTTTGGTTGGTGGGAGAGTGGGTTCCAGAAGGGTTTCTCTGGGTAACATCCCTGGCTGTCCTGGAACTCGCTCTGTAGATGGCCTCAAACTCAGAGATCCACCTGCCTCTGCCTCCCAGTGCTGGGACTAAAGGTGTGCTCCACCGCTAGCCAGCTACAAATTAGTGTTTTAAACAGAACTTTCAAAAAGATTTTTTTCCTTTAAAAATAAAATCAGCATTTAGGTAATTCAGCAAAATTGTGCTTCTGTGTCGGTCAACAGGAGTTGCAGTCTGCCATGATCATGCTCTGTCTCCTGGTTCTCTTCCTAGCACTGACCCACCCGCTTTGTCTCTGGCAGAACTAAAGAATGTTGCAAACACACTGCAACTTGAAAACAGTGAGCTCCAAGGTCTGAGGCTACAGCACGACCAGAAGGTGACAGAGCTGGAGAAGACCCAGGTGGAGGTGCTGGAGGTACGAAGGAAAGCCTGTGCCTTTGCCCCGAGCCTTTCTCCTCAGGGTTCTGAAGTCTCTCCTGTCTGACTCAGGAGAAGCTGGAGCTGGAGAGTTTGCAGCAGACAGCTCAGCAGCAGAACAGGGAAATAGAGTGGCAGAAGCAGCTGTTGGAGAGAGACAAGCGGGAAATAGAGCGAGTGAGGGCCGAGACCCAGGCACTGCGGTCATGCGTGGAGTGTTTGACTAAAGAAAAGGAAGAGCTCCAAGAGCAGTGTGAAACTTGGGAAAAGAAGTCTTCACATGCCAAAAGGTAAGGGAGCTGCTTGTAGTGCTGCATGTCTGGAATCCCAGTATTCAGAAGCTGAGGCAGGAGCATTGCTGTGAATTTAAGGCCACTATGACCTACATAGCAGGTTCTAAGCCACCAGTGATATTTAATAAGAACCTGTCTCAAACCAATAGCAAAAGCCAAGTGTGGTGGCGCACGCCTTTATTCCCAGTACTTAGGAGGCAGAGGCAGTTTGAGGCCAGCCTGGTCTATAGAGCAAGTTCCAGGATAGCCAACACTGTTAAACAGTGAAACCCTGACTCAACAAAACAGCAAAAATTATAACAGAAAATAATATTTTACAAACTTTCTAGCATAATTTTCTGATTTTTTTGTGCCTTTTTTTTTTCAACTTTTCTCCCCTTAAGAGCATTTTTTCAAAAACTACCTTGCTGAATGTGGGTGACAGTTGTATGGCTGGACACACTGCAGGGCCACTGGCAGTGGCACCAGAAATTATCCCTACTACTTGTACTGGCATTTTGGAACCCATTGTCTTTGGATGAATACCTTGCTCAGCCTAGATATAGTACGGAGGGCCTTGGGCCTTCCCTGAGGAGTAGATGGGGACTGGGAAGTAGAAGGAATGGGAGGAGGTAAAGGAGTGGGAACTGGGATTGGTATGTAAAATGAAGAAAGATAGCTTGTTTTCTTTTTTTTATTAAAAAAAAAAAAAAAAAGGCAATCTACCCTGGGGTTGGAGAGTAGAGTGCTTGTTTTCAAGCATGAGGACTTGAGTTCAGTCTCCAGACCTGCGTGAACACAGAACCAGCTGGACACAGAGATACACACTCCTAGTCCCAGCACAGGGAGGTCTCTGAAGCTCACAGGCCACCCTAGCTCTAGGCACTAAGAGACCATGCCTCAAAAAGAAAAAGACAAGCAGCTCTAAACACTGAAGGGTGTCCTCTGAAACACACACACACTCTCTTTTCCTGGAAACAAATGCAAAGGAACAATTTCTTCATTTCTGTAAGAAGACAAATTGTTCTCCGATTGATCTACATATTGAAAACAATTGCAGTCAAAATCCTAAGCATTTTTTTTCTTCCTTTTTTAGAAATTCAAAATTTGGTTCTAAAATTAATAAGGAAAGCAAAAGACCAACAATTCATAGAATTCTTTAGACATAACATGAAGAAAAACTAGGAAGAAAAGGATTTAAGATTAATATAACTTGATTTTAACACTTCATATAGGGGCTGAAGAGATGGCTCAGTGATTAAGAGCACTGATTGCTTTTCCAGAGGACCTGGGTTCAACTCCCAGCACCCATATAGCAGCTCACAACTATCTGTAACTCCAGTTTTAGGGGACCTGAAACTTCCCTTGGCAAAACACTACTGCACATTTAAAAACATAAAAAAGATTTCATATAAATTATACTAATCAAAACCCTATGGTGCTGGTATACAACAGATAAATAGATCCATGCAACAGTTGGAACAGTGCTTCTCAGTGCTGTAATCCCTTAATACAGTTTCTCATGTTATAGTGACCCCAACCATAAAATCATTTTTGTTACTTTATAATTTTGCTACTGTTATGGATCATAATGTAAATGTCTGTGTCTGTGTCCTACCCCCAAAGAGATTACAACCCACAGGTTGAGAGCCACTAGAGGGTCCAGAAATAAACTTTGATATATGAAGCATGTACTTTGAGAAGTATCTAAAGGCATCTTTTCATTAGAGAAATAGTCCTTTTAGAATTATTATTGTAAGAATTGAAGATATAAATCCCAGAATACAATCCATATTTTACTATATTAAAAAAAAAAAAAGAGGAGTTCCGGGCAGTGGTGGCACACACTTTTAATCCCAGCAGTTGGGAGGCAGAGGCAGGTGGATCTGTGAGTTTGAGGCCAGCCTGGTCTACAGAGTGAGTTCCAAGACAAGCTCCAAAAAGGTACAGAGAAACCGTGTCTCAAAAAAAAAAAAAAAAGAAGAAGAGTTAGAGAGATGGCTCAACAGTTAAAACCATTTACTGCTCTCCTGTCGGGGACCGTCGCCCCAACATAGAAACTGGTGTTTTTCCCCAAATGTGTCCCCGGAGACGCGTGGAAGTAAACAGGCTTTTACACCATTACAGTTTTAAAGGCCGCTTCAGACTTTTTTTTACAGCGTGACCTCGCGTTTATTTCTCTCTATCCCAAACCATTTTCTCCTCTGAATGCTCTCTCCCTCTAGAGGAATTTTTCTATTCCTTTATTCCTTTTTCCGGGGCACCTCCCCCAGCACCCACACACCTGCATTCTTTCACCAGCTTTGGAGATAGCCACTTCTCATGGAGCAATCTACAAATGAAAAGAAAGGCTGGAGCAGAACCTTCATCTATTGTCTTTCTAAATTGTCGGCCTTCAGCTACAAAGCTGCATGGCATCCTCAGGCTGGCAGGTATCAGAGCCCACATTCTCCCAGAGGTTCCGAGTTCAATTTTTACCACCTACATGGTCGCATATAACCATAAGTATCTCTGGTTCCAGGCAATGTGACACTCCCTTCTGGCCACTGTGAGTACTAGGCATGCAAGTAGTGCACAGACATGCATACAGGCTGAACACCCATTCATATAAGCCAACAAAATGGCTCAGTGGGTAAAGATTCTTGCTGCCAAGCCCGGGATAACCTGTGTTTAATTCCCTGAATTTACAAAGTAGAAGAATACAACTCCTTAAGTTGTCATTTTATCTCCACACATGCAGCATGGCATGTGCATATCCCCTCACCAACTGAATAAATACATGTAAAAAAATGAGCCATAAACATAAATATAAAAATTAAATATAAAACCTAAGAGAAGGCAAACCCTTTGTGACTTCAAGTAGGACAAAAATTTTCTTATCTAGGCACCAAAAACATGATCCATATAAAACAGTAGAGCACAGTGGTGGGGAGATGGCTCAGTGAGGACCTGAGTTCCAGGTACCAGAACTCAGTGTAAAAAGGAGGATGTAAAAAGAAGGCAAGATCCCATGGGCCTACTGGCTTAGCTCATTTAGCCAAAAGAGTGATTTCCAGGTTCTGAGAGGTACTGTTGTATCATTTCATGAATGCCTGTACAGGTAAGCATATCTTATACACATATGCTTATACATATACACAAAATTAGATAAAATAATTTTATTTTTTATAATAATAAAAGTAAAATAGGACATTTAATGCTCACAAGAAGGCACAGATGCTCTGATGACCTGAGATAAACCCTGGAACCCACATAAAAGACCAGATGTTGGGGTTGTACATTGGGAATCCCAGTACTGTTGTGGAGATATGGGAGGCAGGGATAGGAGAATCACCTGGAAGCCCACATACCAGCCAACCTGGAGAACACACCATAGCAGAAACATGACAAGAAACCACAGCAGGGAGAAAGGAAACCGGCTCCTGGAGGCTGTGTTCTGGCCTGCGCTCAGACACATGCACAGCAGTAATAAGTGACATTATTAAAAACCGGACATGCAAGCCAGGTGTGATGGCATGCACCTTTAACCCCAGCACTCGGGAGGTAGGAGCAGATGGAAATCCGTGAGTCCAAGCCAGCTTAGTCTACAGAGCTAGTTCCAGGACAGCCAGAGCTACATAGAATGACCCTTTCTCGAAATAAAATAAAATAAAAATAAAAACAAGACATTTAAAAGATCTCTCCAAAAAACACTTTTGAAAAATAAAAATACATGACAAGAGTTGGGAGAAAAATCTTCTCAACCATGTGTGTAATGTAAGACTTCTGCAAAATATTTATTTTAAAGAGCCTTCAAAACTTAATAGAAAATAACTTAGTTTTTAAATGGGCTAAATAAAGATTTGAACATATATTTTCATAGAAGCTACATGATGGAAAAGAAGCACATGGAAAAATGCTAAGTATCATTCATCACTAGGGACACCCAACTTAAAACCACAGTGAGATACACACTTGCTAGAATGGCTTCAGTAACAGGCAAACCCTATTGTACATATAGTATGTTTCCTGCTTTTTCACTTACTAATGAGTTTGAGTTTGCAGTCTGTATTTATCACTAAGTTTTGTTTTGTTTTGGGAATTTTGAATGTAACGTGTAAAACTTAGTGAATCTTTTTTTTTTTTTTTTTAATTTCCTATTTGGAATGCTGGTAAGGAAATGAGTTCTGGCATCCTATATTCCAGGCTTTATCCTCATCCCGACTTCCTACCGTGCACTATGGAGGGTGGCATTGCCCCTCAGTCGGCCTCGTGTGTGCATGTTTTCTGCTTAACAGTCTGGTTTGTTCTATGGTAGAGTTCTAGCAGCTTCTGAAGAAAGCAACAGAACAGAGCAGTCAACCTTAGGGAAGCTGGAACTGCGTGTCAGAGAGCTGCAGCAGGAGCTGGAGCACCTGAGCCAAGACAAGCTAGCCCTGCACAGCGACATTTCCATGGTGCAGCAGCAGCTCCAAGGTAAGGGACGGACTGCAGACTCATGACTCCGCAGCCTGCAGCTTGCCCCTAAAAGAAGTGAGTGATGCAAAATGGGGCACGGGATTTCTTTCTAAAGTTAGATTATGGATTTGATTGTACCACTCTATAAATACATCAGGTCTAAATCAAATACTTTTAAGACATACATGATACATGGATTTTATTGTAAGCTGTTTTTAAAAATCTAACTGTTCCTGAGGGAACAGTTCAGAATTAGAACGAAAAAATTATATAAAATTACTTTTGGGCCAGTGAGGTGTCTCAATAGGTAAAAAGCACTTGCCACCAAGCCTGACGACCTGAACTTCAAGCTCACAATACAAGGAGAGAACTGACTCCCAAATGTTGACCTCTGTCCTCCACATTGCTGTATGGCTCATGCCCATACTCACTCAGTAATATACACAGTAATAATAGGTTGACGTCACTCCTCGTGCCATAACTCTGTGTGTGTGCACGTGCACCCAAATAGTAGAAATAACTCTTACTACCAAATGTTTCTGTTCACTTATTTAGGAGAAATGGCTAAGTATTTATAGCTATTAAGCATTTATTATGTTCTAGTCATGATGTATGTACTGTCTCATTTTTAATCCATGTGACAAAACTAGATCTGGTGACACACACAGTACTCATTAGGCTGAGGCAGGAGGAACATTAAGTTTAAAACCAACTGGGCTGCATAATGAGACACTGTATCAATAGCAAACAAAACCTTTATAGCATTTTTGACATAGCAGTATTTTATCCATTATCTGTTTACAGGTGATGATACTAAGGCTTCATTTCTTGCAATTTATTCAAGATCACATAGCTAGTAATAGATACTAATTTTATCCACGCACTCTCTTCATGAGTCTGCCAGGTTTACATTTCCAGAAGTAATGTGCAGTACACCCATTTTTAAACCATGAATTTAACCAACATGATTATCTAAGTGTTTATGAATTCTTTGAAATTTAAAAAAATGAAATCTGCCGGGCGATGGTGGCGCACGCCTTTAATCCCAGCACTTGGGAGGCAGAGGCAGGCGGATCTTTGTGAGTTCGAGACCAGCCTAGTGTACAAGAGCTAGTTCCAGCACAGGCTCCAAAGCCACAGAGAAACCCTGTCTCGAAAAACCAAAAATAAATAAATAAAATAAAGTAAAAAATAAATAAATAAAAAATAAAAAAGTGAAATCTTTGAAAACCCCTACCTGGGTTGTACATGTCTTTTTCCCTTTAATAAGGTAGTGTAGCATTGTCATTGTTTTAACAAAAATAAGTATAAATTTAGTTCTGATGAAATTTGAGGAGGTTCAAGTGAAAACTGTATGCATATGTTAAATAACATTTTATGAAAATGTTTCTGTAGATAAACGAGAAGCTATAAACTCGCTACAGGAGGAACTAGATAATACCCAAGACCATTTGAACGTAGCAAAGCAGGTAAGGTTCACAAATATAATTGACTTCTTTCAGCTGGCACTACAGCACCATATAGCCCCTTACACAGCTCCATCGGGCCACCAGCACACCACCATATAGCCCCTTACACAGCTCCATCGGGCCACCAGCACACCACCATATAGCCCCTTACACAGCTCCATCGGGCCACCTATGCAGCACCATACAGCTCCTTATACAGCACCATAGGGCCACCTACACAGCTCCGTAGGGCCACCTAATGCAGCACCATATAGTCCCTTATACAGCACTATAGGGCCACCTATACAGCACCATAATGCTACCTACCTACATAGTACTGCCTTCAGATAAGGCTTTGGTCCTGGGATGGTTCTCTGGTCTGTGCTAGCACTTGGTTCAAGTTTACCCAAAGCTAGGAAGAAGTAGGGTAGTAGTTAGACCAGAGTCAAACAGAAGTTCCTAGAAGCCTCTACCAGGACATGGGGACCTATGGCACAGGTGCTCTCCCTACCCCATGAGACTGCTCATGGAACTGCAGAGCAGGTGTCAGTTGGAGCATCCATCCGGTCAGGAGCTGACTAGTGCAGCTTGTGACCCTGTGCTTCTGATAGCCTTAGTCACTCAGTGTCAGCCTGTGAGAGCAGGACTATGTACAGTTTAGGGTTCAGAGGGCTTCAAGAAATTAGATGAAACATTAAATTCTCTTCCTTTACCTTTAGAATTCTGTGTTTCTAAGACATAAAACTTATAAGACAATTTTTTTTTGGTTGGGGGTATTCAAGACAGGATTTTTCTCTGTTGCTTTTAAGCCTGTACTGGAACTAGCTCTTGTAGACCAGGCTGGCCTCGAATTCACAGAGATCCACCTTCCTTTGCCTCCCAGGTGCTGGGATTGAGGCCTGGCTCAAAAATCTTTTTTGTTTTTATTTTATGTGCATTGGTGTTTTGCCTGCATTTGTGTCTGTTGGATCTCCCTGGAATTGGGATTACAGTTGTGAGCTGCCATGTGGGTGCTGGGAATTGAACCTGGGTCCTCTGAAAGAACAGCCATTGTCCTTAACCACTGAGCCATCTCTCCAGCCCTCAAAAAAAATCTTTGTATGATGTCAGATTCTTAAATTTTTCTGTGTTAAAAGTAAAGCTAACTCTTTCAAATTTGTTCTAAGTTTTGAACCTGTCTAAAGATTTCAGATAGTAACAAAAGGATTAGCCCTTGTTTGTAGTTTCTCTTCGTCTTCCTAGCAGTCCTGAGTTTTTTGCAGAGTGCTGTTCATCCCCATCTTGTTGACAGAGCAACTGAAGCTTTAGTGAGGTTTGCCATCCCTTGCCATCTTACTTGTTAAGTAGGCACTGAGAGAGGGCGAGCCGGGTATTAACTCTGAGTTCTGGGCACTTTTCTGTTAAGTTTGCTGAGAGTAAAGGGTGTGGCACTTTTCAGACCTGGTGCTAAACAGACACTGGTCATCTTAGGAAGTGCCTTTGTAAGGAGTCCCAATGTGTTCTTTCGTCTAAAGGACCTGCTCCACACCACCCAGTGCCAGAATACTCTGCTCAGTGAACAGGGGCAGCTGCAGAAGGACATCAGCAAATGGATTGCCAGGTTTGAGAGCTGCCAGAAAGAGACAGAGACTAAGGAACAGCAACTTCAGGAACTTCAGAATGAAATCAGAGAGAGCAAGCTCCAGCTAGACCGGCAGGAAACGGTACTGCACAGAAAATGGGGGTATTCTGCATTTCATGGGAGCTTCGTACCTCCCACCTTCTAACCCAAGATGAGACTGCCCTGTGTGCATCACCTGGGTGACTGACTCTGATTAGTGTAAGTTACGGACTGTTCAGTCTCAGGCATTGGTCCTGTAAAGATCTTAATGGCCACATGCTAATAAATTAGCACCTTGCATCCTTTTCTCATGGTGGCCAGGTGGCTTTCCAGACCCTGCTTCATCTTTATAGACACTGGCATTTGTTCTCGCTGTCTCTGCCTCCTCTTTCCCCTTGCAGACATCTCTCTCCTTTCTTTTGAGCTAGAATTTCTCTGAGGATCATCGGAGATACTTATTCCTATATGACTGACTAAGATAATTTTCTATTCAGATGTTTCAAAAACTCCAGAAGGAAAAAGAAAGTGAGGAACAGAAGCTAGAGGCTGGTAAAATGATCCTGAGACAGCAGCAAGAGCAGCTGGAGAAGGAGCTGACAGAGCAGAAACTCAAACTGGAGCAGCTGCTCACAGACGTGTCAGCAGCTGAAGGACGCCTCAGGACCCTACAGGAAGAGGAGCGGTGCAGTGAGAGCCTGGAGAAGATGCTATCCCAGGCCAGTAAGTACACTGAAGAGATTTGACAAGGTGGAGTGCTATTCTGTTCATCTTGTGAAATGTGTGAAAAGACTCAGACCCTGGCCCGTAAGGAAGTAGAAGGAGGGAAGTAGCCCTGTGAGAGATGGCTGAGGCCACAGGGAGGTCGCGGGAATTTGTCCTTATGCTGAGGTTTGACACTAAAACTGGCCAAAGTGTCTCTTCATGCCCTTCTTCATCATCCAGGAAGATGAGTGGAAAAGTGTGAAGTTAGACTCTCAAGGGCAAGTTTTTGGTAGCTGTGCATGTGGGGTGAATTTGACCCCAGCTGTTTAGAAATAGTATCAGCACTGAAGGTTGAGTATAGGGATCCATTCTGGAATCAGGTTGTTTTCTTGGTGAGCCTTTCTTGAGTCCATCGAGTGGGTCGGGGCAAGGCTTGTAAAACCAGGTACTAGAGGGAAACAGCAGAGTAGGTAACACACCACTGTAAGACAGCCTGTCCATGAGGTAGAAAGCTCTGCCCACAGCTGGTCCAGGGCCTCTGGCCAAACCTACTAAACATACTCACATTCCAGAACAGGAGCTTTCAGAACGGGAACAGCAGCTAATGGAGAAGTCAAATGAGCTGTTGGCCCTGCAGAAAGAGGCAGACGCTATGAGAGCAGATTTCAGCCTGCTGCGAAATCAGTTCTTAACAGAAAGAAAAAAGGCGGACAAGCAGGTAGCTGGCCTAAAGGAAGCATTGAAGATACAGCGGAACCAACTAGAGAAAAACCTTCTAGTGAGTATTTGCTACCCTGGAAGTCTAGAGTAAACAGTCAGTTTACATTGAATTGACATATACATTTTACTTATCCACTGCTTCACTGGAGAGAAAATAAATTACTCATCAACCCAGGCCCTAACCCAGTGGTAATTATTGGTGTATTTAATCATAATTTATTGTTGAAGCACAAGATGAGTTTATTTTTTTTCTGAGACTTGGTCATTAGCCCCAGAGCAGCTCTGGCTGCCAGCAGGGGGCCATCAGCACAGACAGTATCAGCACAGCACAGAGCTGTGCACTGTGTTCAGCCCACTGTGGGCTGCCAGGTGTTGGGTTGGTAGGAACCTTTGTATAGCTGCATTCTGCCCTTCTTGGTCAACATTGGCTTTTATCAGATATACAAAAACCAGGAAGTATGGTGTACCATGCTTTTACCCTTGAACTAGGTGTGTTGGTTGGAGGAGGGATAATTACATCATTGAGAGCAATGAGCATAGTGGATTTCCAAAGTATGGGTTCTCCATGCTCTCTGCAGGGAGTGGTGGAATCTGCTGTATGAAAGGAATCTGGGTGCATTTCCCAGAGGGTGGTGTGCTTACACCTAGGACTTAGACAAGGTGATGGAATTTAGATGTCTGAAATTTAATCTGGGCACAGTGGCAAACACCTTTAATCCCAGCACTCAGAACCAAAGGCCAAAGATCTCTGAGTTTGAGGCCAGCCTAGTCTTACATGGCAGGTTCTAGGTCAGCCAGAGCTACATAGTGGCTAAATACCCTGTCACAAATACATAAATAAATAAAGTAACCCACACATACACATTACCCATGATGATATTGTTACCATTTCACAGATAATTGAAGTGGACTGGAGAAGGGGGAAGTAACTTGTCAGAGATAGTGCTAAAGATCCGAGGTTCAAACTTTGGGATTCTCCTGGCCATACTACACCCACCTGAATGCAGATAGACTTAGCTCCATTCTGCAGCTATAGAAACGGAGGCGGTTACAACGCTAGTGAGTGTGGAAGCCAGTAACTACAATTGCCCATATGTGACTACAAAGAATTTGCCTTCCTCTATGCTAGGAGCAAAAACAGGAGAATAGCTGCATGCAAAAGGAAATGGCCACAATTGAACTGGTAGCCCAGGACAACCATGAGCGGGCCAGGCGCCTCATGAAGGAGCTCAACCAGATGCAGCATGAGTACCTGGAGCTCAAGAAACAGGTATGTATTCACCCCCAAAGTCCAGCTGGCCAGCCTGGGCCACAATGTGGGCCTATTACACCCCTCCCCAGGGCTCAGGCAGGCTTTATATGTAGCATGTGGGAGTTGTGAATAGTTTATTGTTAAGAATATTCTGTAAATTAAATCTTTTACTTGAAAATATACTTCTAAAATTATTTTCAGTTAGTTTTTAAAATGACATTTATTTATTTGTGTTGTGTGTGAATGCATCCCCCACCCACCCACACACACTATGGCAAACATGTAGAGGTCAGAAGACAACTTGAGGGAGCCAGTTCTCTCCTTCCTACTGGGTCTTAGGGGTTCCACTCAGGTTGGCAAGCTTAACTTTACGCCACCTCAAATAACTTTTTAAAAAATAGGTGTGTAGACACAGGCTCCTAAGTGTGCAGGTCCATGCATGTGTGGAGTTGGAGTACACCTTGGGTATCATTGTCAGGAAACAGGGTTCCTTGTCCTGGAGCTTACCTATTAGACTAGACTGGTTAGGCAGGAACCCCAAGGAGGCCCTGCCTCCACTTCTCCAGCACTAGGATTACACGTGTCCCTATGCTCAACATTTTATGAGTTCTGAGTATTGAGCTCAAATTTTCATGCTTGCAAGCCAAGTACTTTATTAGCTGACCAATACCACCCTCCACCCCTCAACTTTTTATGGTGTGTGTGTGTGTATGTATGTGTGTGCTCACGTGTGCACTGATGTATGTGTGTAGTAATTTACACGTGTACATGACAGGTAGAAGCCAGAGATCAGATCAGGTGTCATTCCTCGGAAGACATCTACCTTGCTATCTTTAGAGTTTCCATTGCTGTGATAAATACCATGACCAAGAGCAACTTGTGGAGGAAAGGGTTTATTTTACCCTACAACTCTCAGGTTACACTCCACAGAGGGAAGTCAGGGCAGGAACTCAAGGCAGGAACTGAAATGGGCCACAGAAGAACACTACTTACTGGCATGCTTCTCATGACTTTCTTCAGCCTGCTTTCTTATACAACACAGAACCATCAGCCCAGAAACAGCACCAACTACAGTATACTGGACCCTCACACGTCAGTCATTCATCAAGAAAAATGTCTGACAGAGTTACCTATAGGCCAGTCTTAGAGGCATCTTCTCAACTGAGAGTCCCTCTTCCCAAATAAGTATAACTTGTATCAAGTTGACATAAAACTAACCAACACAGTCTCTCACTGAGATCTGAGAGTTACCAATTAGGACACACCCCATCCATGCCCCCTACCACAGAAATTACAAGCACATGCCACAGCACCAATTTTCATGCGAATGCTGGAAATCAAACTGCAGTCCTCATGTATGACCCACATTATACTAGCCATCTCAGCTCCTTATTGTTAGGGTATTGTTTGATGTATGTGTGTGTGTTAGGGTATTGCTTGGCATGTGTGTTGCTAAGGTATTATTTGGGGGGGTATATGTATTGTTAGGGTATTGTGTGGTATGTGTGTTGTTAAGATATTGTTTGGTATGTGTGTTAAGGTATTGTTTGTTGGGTATTTAGGGTATGTTGTTAGGGTATTGTGTGGTCTGTGTATTATGGAATTATGTGGTGGGTGTGTGCACGTGTGGTATTAGGGTATTATATAGTGTGGATATGGGTGTTGCTTACACTTAGTGGTTCATGTAGAGGACACAGAAGGACCCTTGGTGTCTTCCTCTAATTGCTCTTATTCTGACTTGAGACGGGTCTCTCATTGAACCAGAAGCTCACTAGTTAGCCAAGCCAGCCAGGGAGTTCCAAAGAGTGATCTGTCTCTGCCTCCCCACCTTGCCCAGTCTTTGTGTCCTTATACCTGCAATTTATTAACTGAACCAGTCCAGTATCTGTAGATCCTTCAATATAAGACACATTAAGCAGCCTGATTCTAAGTACTGGTGTTTGACTCCAATTCATTCTTCAGATGGCAAACCAAAAAGATTTGGAGAGAAGGCAAATGGAAATCAGTGATGCAATGAGGACACTTAAGTCTGAGGTGAAAGATGAAATCAGAACCAGTCTGAAGAATCTCAACCAGTTTCTTCCAGAACTACCAGCAGATCTAGCAGCTATTTTGGAAAGAAACGAAAACTTAGGAGAGCTGGAAAGCTTGAAAGAGAACTTCCCATTTACCATGAATGAGAGACTTTTTGAAGAAAAATCTAACTTTCCCCAAGTTCACATCATGGTAAAGTTTTTCCTGCTCTTCTCTGGGCTTCACAGAGTGATAGTTTGGTTCCCACCTCCCCCACTAAAGCTAAAAAGAGATTTTGGGGTGCTGGGTAGGAGGGAAAGATGGTAGGTTCCCACTCATGTCAGTTGGTGACTCATTGGTCTCCTTTTCTTTCTGAAAAAGGATGAACACTGGCATGGAGAAGCACTCCGTGAGAGACTGCGCCACCGCGAAGATCGACTCAAGGTTGCTTCTTTAAGAAATTACAAAAAGCCAATATGAGATAGTTGGCACTTTGCAAGAGTGGAGAAACATTTCCATGCTCATGTACTGCTCAGTCCACTCTTTTGTAGCACTCAAGAGGTTTAGAGATCACATTGTAAAAGTTCAGAGAAGCTGACATCACACAGTAGTAAATGGCTATCAATATAAAAAAAAAAATTGAATTCTAGGGCCTTGGATATATAGCTCAGTGGTACAGCACTTGCCTAGCACATGCAGAGCACTCAGTCCAGTCCATAATTCTGATGTGCAGTTGTGTTCTTTAACCTATATAATGCATCCATGCATCTGTACTATAGGCTGTCCTAGAACTATGGGGTGGCCTTGAACTTGGGGCTCTCCTGCTTCAGCCTCCCCAGTGCAAGGACTAAAAGATATACTACCATGCCCTGCCCTCATTCCTGTTTATTGAAGTCAGACTTGCTTATCAAAGATGAAGAAGCTGAGTAATGGTTTGGGTATATTTGTGTAAACCCCGTCTGGTAACACTTTTCAGGCTCAACTTCGACACTGTATGTCTAAGCAAGCAGAAGTGTTAATCAAAGGGAAGCGGCAGACAGAGGGCACCTTACACAGTCTGAGGAGACAAGTTGATGCTTTAGGAGAACTGGTCACTAGTACCTCTGTAGATTCAACGTCATCACCCAGTCTGTCTCATCTAGAATCATCCCTTGTGGAGGACTCCCAACTTGGACAAAGTCAGGTAAGAGGGACACTCTTAAGAGTCTAGTGTCATCTAGAATAAAAACTTTGGGATTGGTGATCCAAGACTTGGGATATAATGTCACTGTCAACTGTCTTGGAAATCTCTGGGAAAGTTTACCTAGTCTATAGATGCAAAAAGGTAAGCTGGTGGCTTAGTCAGTGAACTAGAACTGGATAGGATGACCCAGGAGAAATGCAGTCAGTTTGTCTGTGTCCTTGACTTCTAGATTTCCTTATTTTCTACTTGATCAATGTAAAGCTTAGACCTTCAGTGCTGGAGAGATGGCTCAGCAGGTAAGAGCACTGGCTGCTCTTCCAGAGGATCTGGATTAAGTTCCCAGCACTCACATGGTGGCTCTCAATCATCTGTTGTTACTCTAGTTCCAGAGGACCCAACACCCTTTTCTCCACAAACACCAGACACCCAAATAGTGCAGATATTTACATGTAGGCAAAAAAGCTGTAACACATTTTTACTGGGTTTTAGGTGGTGCCCATTTCTCAAGACATTTGAATGCAGACCTCTTCACTGTCTATTATAAATTCTGGATCTCACAAGGGTTTCTGTGTGAGACTTAACCATTTAACAAGAATATAAAGTAACTCATGGAACAGGCCAACAGTAGTACATTATTGTTGAGCAGAAAATGGCTTCCATTTCCAGGCTAAACATGCTAAACATTGTACAATCAACATCCCATTTAATTTTTACATCCTGGGAGGTACATTTTGTCCCTTTATGTAGGTAAGGTGCTATATAAAATGGTAAATGACAGGTCGAGGATATAGCAAAGGACAAATCAGGACATACAGGCTAACCTACCTTTACCAGAAAGCAGTGTGTCCCAAGTGTAAAACACAAGGAATGTCCAAGGACAGTTGCTTCTTTAATTGGCCTAAGGAGGGCAAATAGCTTATGAGTCACAAAGCTAACGAGCAGCAGTGCTGAGATTTTAATAAGGATACCTTAACACCTGTAGTGAAGACAAGCCAGGTAAAGGCCCTCCAGAACTTAATGGACTCAGTTAAGTGCATAGTTAGAACATGAGGCTGTGGGTACAGAAAAATACATGAGCTTTGAAGGGCTCTACGTAAGAGGGACAGGTGAGTTGTAGGCACTGTTTCAGTCTGGGGCTGTCATCTATCTGGGCCAATGAGAGATCAAGACTTGAATTGGGCTGGGGTTAGGGGCTGACTTCTGTGCTTAAAACTGTTTTTCCTTTTTCTCAGAGCTCCTTCCAAGTTCTGCAAGGTCCATCAGAACCACACAGTTACCACCGCTGAGTTTCCCGTTTGCAGGGTATGTTAGCAGCCCAGCATTTAATTGGAAGATGTGTAAGTCTGGCAGCTCCAGGAAAAGAACTAGTCACCTTTTAGTTATTACTTTATAAAGTTTATCTTAGAACATTTTGGGGCTAGAAACTGGGCTTAATGATAGAGCCCTGGCCTAGCACATACACATCCCCAGATTCAGTCCCTCGCACTACAGAATAGGTTCCAGAGGTCCTTCAAGCAAGCTACTTTAGCAGTCATCACACCACCACATTCTCTACAGCCTTGTCCTGCTAAAGAGGGTTAATTCATCCATTCTGCTGCTTCTTACTGTAGGAAAAGAAGCCTCAGCCAAGGTCAGGAATACGGTCTTGTGTGAGCTTAAGAGAAAATAACTACTCTCCTACCTCACTTCCTAATTGGAATGTCAATATATTAGCAAGATCCTGTGAATCAAAGACTCTGAGAATGCATTGTAGTTTGTGTTTGTACTGTTTACACTGACGTTTTTGTAAATTACGTGTACCTGTGGGACTAGATGTATAAAGTCTAAACCAGAATATTTTTCTTCCCCAGCCTTAGAAAGTTCTTGTTCCTCCTGAGTCCATAACTGGTATGTCTAGCTACCATGAAAAAGAATGTACTAAAAGCCCCAAGGCTTAATAAGTTATTTTCAGATTCTGATCAAAATTATTTTTAATATGAAAATAAATGGTACAGTCAACTTGGGTCTATTGTTTGACATTTCACAGAGCATTCTTTGGTAAGTCATCACAATGACAATCTTCCAACCTTTTTCCCTTCTTTACCTGATCTTAGCAGTTGAGTGTCTCCTTCTTCAGAAGTCTCCATTAGGAAACCGCTGCACTTAGACTGCTTTTCTTTAGCCTATTAAAATAGTAATTCTCTGGTGGAAACATCAAGACTGTATTTTGGAGACTCAGCTCTGGTGATAAATGTCTATCAGTTAACCTTTAAGTACTCTCAACAGCTCAAAACTCTGTGATCACTACATCTCTTTAGAAATGACCAACCCTGTCAAAGCTGTGTGGCTCTAACCATCCTAATGATGTTGATGACTGGACAGCCTTTGAGCCACAGTCAGCACTGCCCAACAGCCCCTCACCATAAGGAATATATATTCTCACTAAGCTGTCTGGCTACAGTTGAACCATTAAGATGTGGGGTAAATATAATTACAACAGATAATGGGAGTCACCTTACTTACTGCACAGTATGTTCTAGACGGCTTGTATTTCCAACACATGTCTTCTGTATTCCTGTTCTTTCTTTCACTTTACATCTTTGCAAAATGCTTAAAGGCATGGACAAGGTTTGGGAACACAATTTTCTGGACCTGGACCAAATAACTGTCATATGAGTCCTTCATCTCTACTTCCACATAAGTAGGAATGGGAACTATCTGGCTTTTGTTTTGTTTTTATGTTTATGGTGAAGGAACTTAAACCATCATTTCTTTAAAGGCCACATTTAAAACAGATGTACAGGCAAAAAAAAAAAAAGGCTCAGCTTATTGAGAAAGTGAGGTAAGGAATGTATGAAAACACCTGATTTCAAAAACACCCTTCCACAGATGTAAGTCAGTGGCGTAATGCTTGCCTTGTATGTGCAAAGTCCTAGGTTTTATCCACTGCATACACCAAAAACTTGCCAGTTCCAAAAGGACCTCTTTCTAAAGAAACCTTGTGTAACCTTTTACTATGACAATGTGACCACCACCAACCAACTCCCTCCATCTGGCATTGCATTCCACACTTTATAACTTCAGAAAAACAGCTCAACACTGCTGGCGTACTGATACAGATGAGCATTAGTTACCACCAGACCAGCTCCTCCACAGTGAAAGCAATCACAACACCAGAGTAGCAAGCACTTGCACAAGCTCTTGTGGGTTAAAAATTAACAAATCCACTCTGCCCAGTGTCTGGCACACAGATGTTGCAATATGACAATTTGCTCCTCTATCTTACACTCCCAAGTTTATTACACGGTGTTACACATGCAAATAGAATTTGGCCCCACATAGAGTAAAGAAAACACTATTAGCCACCAATGTGCTGGCCTCAAAGATACAATATACAAGGATGGAACTCCAGCTCAATTAGTAGTTTTATGAGCTACACAGACCTCGCCATACACTAAGTACAATGCTGCAATAAAAACGGACAGTTCATACCTGAACAGTCTTTACAGTTCAAAAATAATGCAACTATGTTCAATTTAATCTAGATACAGGTACTTTATTTACAAATATTTAGATAATAGCATTTTGAACATCAAACAAAGAGTACAGCAGTCTGAATCCTTCTGTCACAAAAACAAGACCCACTGTAACTGAGAGTCAGGGCATTGCACCTACACAAGTTGAAGTCGTCTTTAGTTTGATTGCTACCTTGTACCCCGATGGGTGATTTGTTTTGTTTTTGTAAATATATATACACACCAGCAGGTCATGGTCCCTGGGAGAATCCCTTGTGATGCAACAGTGTAAGCAAATGGATCACTCTAAGTCTTTAACAGATATATCAATCTACTCCAGGAATCCTTTAAGTTAAACAAAGACAAAAGGAGAATCCACAAATAAACCAAATCCTACTTTTTGCACATTCCAGTTTTGGCTTTTATTTAACATTGACTATACAAAACTCTGGAACTACCACATTTATAATCCAGAAAGATGTACTTTTCCATTAGTGTCTGTAAAGAGGGATTTAAAATGTGAATTTTAAACACAGCATTGAGCTGAGAGCATTTTATATGTGCTTGGGCTTCCCTGTGAGCACTTCCAATGACCTCTTGAATCCCAGCCACTTTCAACTCAGCTAGAAACCAACCATGAAGAACTGAGTAAAGCAGATGCCTTCTAAAGGTTTGTTTCAAGGTGTTCTTTTTGTGGCCGGACTACCCAGTGCAAAGTAGTAACTTTATGTCAGCATGCACATTTAGAAACACTTTCCCTTTTACTAAACAATTTATACCAGCAGGACATAAAATAGCCCCTCATCCTATGAACACAAGTGATAGCATTAAATTATTTCACCTTAGTGTTAAAAATGCACAATTTAAAATCCCTTAACAGCAGACCTGTGGTTCTGGCTAGCTGGTCCAGAAGTTGACCATTCCAAGATAAAAGTATAAAAGCTTAAAATGTGCAATATTAAACCCAGCCTTCTTCCTTTTTCTATACAGTAAGGCAAGAATGCAGCCTGTAACAAAATGTTTACAAAAAGAAAAGCAGGTTAGCACATTGTTGATTACACAAGAACAGTTAAGAAAATCAGCAGGTAAGCCACAGTGCAAAGATGGAATAGAATCCGCTAGTGTTTCCGCTGATGCCAGGAGCTCTTTCCAGCATTGTCTGTCCCCAAACACTGCCAGCACCAAGGTGGAGCCAGTATTACTTGTGAAACTGAAGTTGTGTCTTACTTCCTTGTGTGAGATGGAAGAGAGTAACATGGTCACATATAGGTCACACTGTACAAACTGGTATTTTATACTGTTCCAATGCCAGTAATCAATTTATTTTCTTCATTAAAATAATATACACAGAAGATATTGTTAGTTAGGTTCCTTCAAATTTTATACATATTTACGTTCTGTTAAAGAGAAAAGGATAAAATGGTATAAGAAAAAAAGATAAAGCTATTAATTAAGCACAAGAAAAGATAAATGGGTATTTTTCCCTGTGCAAGGCTAAGACAGAAGCAAACCGCATTAAGAAAAATGCCACCCCTACAAAAGGGAATTTATCCAACAAAACCACAAGCAGTTACAGACTCCCTTTTCTCTGCCATTGGAAGTCATTTCACAGCAATGAACTTTCTGGCTACATCAGACATACTTGAACAGTTTAAAGATGGGAGAAAGGCTGAAGAGATCAAATTTAAACCGTACAATGAGACAAAGCCTTGCCAAAAGGGAAGGTAAAAATCGAGTCCCACATCAGTGCTCAGTTTAAATCATACTGGTGACAAACCTATCACGAGGACAATCAAAGGGGGATAGTCTAGATTTACCATGCAGGAGAGATTTATTACTCTACTTGCCTTTGAGAACCTGATTACAACTAGTTGTTTAGCAGTTTAGTATTGTTAAACTGTTTTTACAAGAGTTGTTTTTTCTTTTTTTAATTAAACCCAGTAAGATGTACAGAAGACAAGGAGGCAGTAAAAAGTACTGCTTCCAACAGACAGATGTGAAAGGTCAAATGAGGGCCAGAGCAAAGAGGTCACTAGCAGCCACAGCCATCTCTCTGGGGTTGGGGTTCACTGGTTAGCCGTCCTCCCTGTGGGGCTGAGGGTTTGTGTTGTACACCAGACTCGGCAGCATTCAGATCCAGGCTTCCATCCTGAATGTTCTGATAGATTTTCTTGGCAGCCTCAAGAAAAGCATCTTCTACATTCTCTCCCCTAAGAGACAATCAACAACTTTATTCACAACCCACAGCTTTCTAGAAAATGTAAGACATTTACACTGACCTTCTGCTAACCTTTAGTGAACTGCCAAGATGTCTTCCACTTAGCCACTGTCATCTAATAAGAGATTACCAAAAACTGAGCTAAGAGAACAATGTGGGAAATGGCTATGGTGGCAAGCACACAACACAGTACTGAATGAACTATTTCTAAGCTTGGTTTGCACACTGAATCTTCTACTCAGCAGTGCTATGCTAGCATATTACATGATGACTGAGATAGCCACTCTCATGAGAGCAGGTTTTCCAAAGTTTCTCCAAATATACTGAGAGGATTCCAGGTTTCCATCATTTTGTGATTTTTATCATGTAGTGGTGACACAGTCATGCTTAGCCATGTTCACACATCAGTTCTCTTGGGATTAACAGCAGAAGTAAATAAACACAAACAGGTTGGTCTGCCCTTGCCTGGTGTGATACCAGAGAACTATGACTGGAAGTGCTGGGATCAATGCTGGGACTCCAAGGATGATCAGAAATATTCACTATACCTCATTAGCCACTGAGTGTGTCCTTGAATCATTTCTTAAGGTGATCAGAAGTGCTGTGTAAACATGTTGGTCAGCCTTGGTTGTGAAAGTCAAACACTTGTGAAATGTAAGCATAATTTCATTTATTAACCTTGGTTATCAACGGGCACAATAAGCTACAACCTTGAAGGAACAGAACTTTGCATTCTCTTGCAATGTAAAACAGAAGCGTCTGCTGCTGTCCTTCCTGCCACAGAATGCACACACCCTCGCTGCAGTGTAATTCACGTGCATGTCTGCAGAGGTCATCCACTTACACAGCACACAGTTCTATTCAGAACATGCATGTAAGTAAAAACATCATCTACATTTCAGTCATACTTACGTTTTTGCACTTGCTTCAAGGAACAATAAGCCTAAAAATAAAATTCAGACTATAATTAGGCCACTGCAGACTGCCAAGAGCATTCTTCAGTCACACCTGTCAGTCCCCCTGCTACAGTGCTTAGGAAGGAGCAGGCAGCTGAGCAACAGGGCAGATCTGTGCCTGCCATTCAGTAGCTGCACTACTACTAACATGCAGCATAGAAACAAACACTTTATTTCCTCATTGAGAGTACTGAACAGTCCACGTTAAAAGAAGAAGAAAAGAAACTATCCAATAACTTGCATGATAAAATCACCTTCCCTTTAATACTTTCCCAAGGATGAATGCTGTCTTAAACCCACCATTTTCTTCAGCAAACTGTTTGGCTTCTTCATAGGTAACATCTCTCTGTGCTTCCAAATCTGCTTTATTTCCTATGAGAATTATTACCTAAATTGTAAACAGAAGAAAAGACACCTTAGAACAAAAATAACCATTAAAATTCTCAAATACAGAAGTCCTGACAGGAGAAAAAGAAGCCCTAAGTACCCTGGACTGCAGACCCATAAAGGTTTGCACTAGCAAAGACTCTGGCAGCAAATCAGGCTATGCAGGGTTTGACAACCTGCTGTAAAGACATAAAGTCTATTGTCAGGTTTGTGGTCTCCACACAGCTTTTGTTGAATATTGTTTTTATTGTTGTTACAGACCCCTTATAGAAAAGTAAGCCACTCAAAAACAAGTTATTAAGTGACTGTGGCCCACATCCAGTTTGTTCCCTGGTCTAGACCAAAGAATATTAGTAAAACTGCCCTAAAATTAAGTACATAAGAATGGTAAACATCAATATCCCCTGGAGAAGGTTTGTGGCTTTCAGATTCTCAAAAGATTCTGGGACCCTAAGGAAACTTAAAAAACACTAGTTCAATTCCTTCAGGGTCACAGTAATTATCTTCCATTAAATGCAATTAAGGCAAAGAGTTAGCAAAAAGGGCATTAGAACCCTAAGAGAATGCAAACTGTGACCTGGAAACAAAACGCTGTCCTTGCTGATACTATCCCGGGAGAGGTATAGACTTCTAGCAACTGATCACCAATGTTTGTGTCTGTGGAACAGGCTGGAGATGGGGTACATATGCAACAGGCTCAAATCCTTGGTCAAATATCACACCTCTATTGCCTCTTTTGCCTACTTTGGAATCACCAACACAAGTGAAATTATGTCAAAGTTAAAGACAAAAAAGGTAGCCTTGGGAAACAAAGGGGTTTTGGTCCTTATTTCAGGGCATAAAAAGGAAAGACACCAGCCCCTCTTTTACTTCTCTGCCCCTTCCAATCAGATACAAATATGTTAGGAATCAATGATTTCAACAAAAAAGTGCTTCCCAACATTTTTTCTACATAAAATTAGTGCTTGGCTCTTTGTTCCACTTTCAAATGTCTGGATTCAGTGAACTAATTTTTCTTGAGTATCATTTCCATACAAGTTAACTTGTACAATAAAGAACATTCATCAAAGTGCCAGTGTCCACTGAGAATGGAAAATAATGCTCATATATATAATTCATAGTCACCAAATAAAATGTCACCAATTAAAAAAAATCAAATCTAGATGGGCAGCAGTGGCACACACCATTTAATCCCAGTACTTGGGAGGCAGAGGTAGGTGGATCTTAGTCAGTTCAAAGCCAGTCTGGTGTATTAAGTGAGTTCCAGGACAGCCAGACAGCCAGGACTGTTACCTGTTACACAGAGAAACCCGGGGGTGGGGGTGGGGAATCTTTAAGGACAGGTGGTGGTGGCGCACGCCTATAATCCCAGTACTAGGGAGGCAGAGGCAGGCGGATCTCTGTGAGTTCGAGGCCAGCCTGGTCTATAGAGCAAGTTCCAGGACAGGCTCCATAGCTACAGAGAAACCCTGCCTTGAAAAACCAAAAAAAAAAAAAAAAAGTTAAGAAAGATATTCAAATCAAGAAATGCTGCCTTCTAGCCTAGGAGTGTGGACAGAGCACTGACCTAGCAGGCACAGAGTTCTGGCTTTAATCCCCAGCACTCTACCCCACCACCACCCTCCTCAAGAAGTGGGGTATTTTTTCCCTCTTTCCCAACTACACATCAACCTGCAGATTTCACTGTCCACCTTGAGAGCCTATAGTCTGCTAACAACAGAGAGCACAAAACACTAACAACCACAACAAGAAATACATAATTTCTAAATGAAAACCAAAGGGCTTCAAAATACATTTTCTTCTGAAGAGATGGTTAGATTTTAAAGGGTGTAAAGTGGAACGATATGGTTCATTAAATTTCCATGGACCCTCTACAATGAATTTTGTAATGAATTTTTAACATTTTACTTGGGGGAAAAACTAGACTTGGCAAAATACAATTACGATCTATGATACGTTTACTGGTATTCTTCAAAGGCTACAACTTATAGAGCCAGACTATACTTGCATAATCAGAAAAGTGACATTGGTGCAATTACAGCCCTTAGACACCAGTTTTTTCAAACTCTCATGCATTGTGGCTGTGTCCATGTGTGGCTCTGTGTGTGCAGTGTTAACACAGTTACAGTTTGTGTCAGCATAATCAGGGCACAGGACTATCACATCATCACAAGCAAACTGCTCTGCGCTGTTTCTCCAGTAATCATCCACCTACTCCATCAAACCCCTGCCACCACTAATTTGTTCTCCATCTGTCTAAGATGCTGTCACTTTGAAATATATCAATGTAATCATAGAATCTGTAAAACTTTAAGACTTTTTAAACTCAGCCAAAACCTCGAAAGATTCATTAGAGCAGATGCTGTTATCACAAACCCTTCCTCCGTGTGGCTGAGTAGGACTACAGTGTGGATGCATCAAACTGTTTTTGCTATTCACCTGTCTGTAGGCAGCTGGACCATTTTCAGGTTTTAGTTACCACAAAAAAACGCTGCACATTTATCCACAGGTGTGTACACACAGCAACAGGAGTTTAGAACAAATGGAAATGAAAGCCCTAGGTCCACACTAGCTAGCCACACATACCACTCATGTACATAGTTACTGGCCCAGCCTCTGTCAGATGCAGGAGGTACAGAGCTAAGTGAGAGGGAGACCTAACCCTCACTGTTCCCACAGCACCCTCCCGGGACCCTCGGACCCCGCTGGTTTCTCCACAAGGTCCTGCCCATGCTGCTCACTGGCATTGCACCACTCACTGCATTTCTAATTCATCTTTCAGTGCTTTTGTGGTTTCTCTGTAAACCTGAAGGTTCTCTCTCTACTAGACAATAACCCTTTCTGGACCAGAGGGAAAAAAATGTTTATCTTTGTAGACTGTGGGTTTAATATGGCAGCTGTCCTTTAACATCTCATTATCTTCTCAGTCTGATTAAGAAGTTAATAATTAGCCAGGTGGTGGCGGCGCACGCCTTTGATCCCAGCCCTTGGAAAGCAGAGGCAGGCGGATCTCTGTAAGTTCAAGGCCACCCTGGTCTACAAAGTGTATGGAATAATTAATGTTTAATTGACATTCTATTCAGATAATTGCAAGATTTATATGCAATTATAAAAATAAAAGAGAGCCCTTGCTCAGTTTTGCCTAGTTTCCTCCCAATTCTTTACAAACTTAATCCAGATGTTTTTTAAAATATAATTTCAGATTATAAGATCTCCACCTAGAGCACCACCTCATTCACAGCTTTTGCTTATTTATTTTTTAGATCCCAACATAACAAGTATAATAAAATGAAAAAACCTGAATACAACTAAAACTGAAAAACAAAGTTTTCATTAATCACCTTAAGAATAAAATAAAGATACCTGGGGCTGGGGACATAGCTTCATGGTAGAGAATCTGCCTAGCATACATGAGGCCTGGATCTCTAGCACCAAAGAAAATGTGAATGAATGAATGAATGAATGATGTCTTTTTCATAGTACCCAAATAACAAAATCTCACCAGTAAAGGGCTTGCCTGTTTGGGTTAACTGATTTTAGATTTCTTATAGAGTAAGGTGTTGACTTACAGTGTTTGGATTGGTGAGATTCCTTGCGTCTGTCAACCAGCTGCTTAAGTGGTTATATGTACTTCTTCTGCAAAAATTAAAATTAGAATGTGTTGACTTCTACATACAATTGCCATTTATACAGAAAAAAGAAGACAACCAGATATGATGTCTCACACACATGCAATTCCAGCAATTAAAAGGCAGGAGGCAAGGCAGAAGTGACCTGAGTTTGAGGCCATCATGGTCATAAATGAATTCCAGGTCAGCTTGTACTACAGTGAGACCTTGTCTCAAAAAAGATGCAAGCAAACAAGCTCATGTCAATATATACATATATATACAGACTAATTGGAAGATCCCAACTACATGTATTTCTACCTTGACCAGATGGTTACTCCAAGAACGCTTTAAAACAAAACCAATGTGACTCTCAAAAATCTAGTCAAATTTTGTTTTGCATTTTGAAACAAGGTCGTACTATGTATGTAGTCCAAGCCATATTCCTTCTCCTATAGAGTCAACTTTCTCTCAGTCCTCCCATGGTTACAGGTGTGTGCCATCATACCTGGCTACAAACTCAATATTTTTAAATAGCTCGATGTCCAACTATACTAATGATATCAGAAGTATTTAAAAGCATGTACATAAACAGACTGATATACACACAAGGAACATAAAAAATTCAGAATCAAGATTTGCAATTTAGACACATTCCTTGAAATCATAAGATGGAGAAAAATACCATAATGTCTAGCTAATAATATACTCACAGGAAAAATTTCTGCATCTACTTTCAAATTAAAATTTTCATGCAGAAATAAGACAGTCATACTAAAGTAATTCATCTTTCCTACAACTGTTCTTTTCCTTCCTTTTTTTCAGAGAGTGTTTCCCAGGCTGGCTTCCAACTTGTGATCCTCCTGCCTCTACCTCCTAAATGCTAGAATTATAGGCATGTGGCACCATGTCCAGTCTATTAATCTGGATTGAGCTAATACACAAACAAAAACAAAAAAACACTGCCTTTTATAAAGGCACTTAGTATGTTCTTGTAGAAATTCAAGACCACAGCTACCAGAAAGTTAGTTTACACTTTCTATCTCTTATTTATAGCAGTTAGATAATCTGAAGATTCAGACTGCAACATTCTTCCACTTCATCTGAGCAAGTTTAAAAAGTATACTGTCAGCCAGGCGGTGGTGGCACACATCCTTTTTTTAATATTTATTTATAATGTATACAATATTCTGTCTGTGTGTATCCCTGAAGGCCAGAAGAGGGCACCAGACCTCATTACAGATGGTTGTGAGCTACCATGTGGTTGCTGGGAATTGAACTCAGGACATTTGAAGAGCAGGCAATGCTCTTAACTGCTGAACCATCTCTCCAGCCCTGTGGCACACATCTTTAATACCAGCAGGTTAAAGGAAAGCAGAAGCAGGCAGATCTTTTGAGTTTGAGGCCAGCCTGGTCTACAGAGAGAGTTCCAGAACAGCCAGGGCAACACAGAGAAACCCTGTCTCAAACAAACAAATAAAATAAAAAGCACCGCGTCATCTGCACTAGTTCAGCTCGCCCTAACACAAAAAATAAATCCAAACACAGACCGGCTCTGGGTTAGGATGGCTTGGTGGTCTACTTCTTGACTTCAAGATACATTCACCTAGGTATTAACTGCATCGTGACTGTTTGGCAAAACAACTAACAAGATAAAAAAACAATAAAGTGCCTTGTAATAATTACAATAAATGCCAAAAATAAAAGATATAATAAAGCAAGAACTCCTAAGTTGCAAATGTCAAGGATTAATACAAAAAATTGGTGGAAAATAGTGTCATGACTCTACCACCAACCTATGACTGTGAACGGTCTAGTCACCTACAAACCTAACACCTAAAATTTTACTTGTTCAATAAATTATATTGAGATACAATGAATCACCATGAACCCTTTAAATTACAATTTAATTTTAGTATCACCACTATCAAATTCTAGAACATTCACTGGACCCCAAAAGAGAAACATTGTGCCTAATAACTTCCTATGCCCTTGCAATCTTCTTACTGCCTCTAGGAGTTTACCTAATCTAGATAAACACACAGAATCACATGTGGCCTTTTACACTTACATATAGCATGTATGTCAATCATCCTTTCTACAGCTCAAGAAAGTTCACTGTGTGGATATGCCACCTGCTGTGTATCCATTCCTTTACCTGATGGACATTTCTGCTGTTTCCGTATGAAGTGCTTTTGATTACTTGAATACATTTAAATTTTACCACAGTATCACTATGCTTAAAAAATGTTTTCAAAGCAACACAAATTGTACTTTAAGCATACATCATCATATTTAGGCGTATTGATAATATATGAAATGTTTAATGTAAGTCCTCAGGAATGCAGAAATAAGACAGTTCTGTACAACAGCCAGGTTCTTAAAGTCTCCCAAGACCATACTGGTCATGTTACCAGCTGCCCAGTACAGGGGGGAGACTGAGGCTTGTTTTACTGTTTGCTGAGAACTGACTGAGGCTTTCTGTACTATAATCACAACCAGTCCCCATCAATATCCTAAGGCAGTATTTTCTAGAGTGTGTCAAAGTCAACAGAGTTACACAACAAGGGATCCTTTACAGTAAACGTCTCAGAGTCCTCTTATGCTCAGGTATTCTCTGGCTCTTCAAGATGAAATGGCATAGAACGTTTTCCCAGGCAGATCTCCAGCTGTCAGTTGGTCCCACTCACTGTCTCTACTTCCTTAGATGGACTCTTCCTAGAGGTGCTTTCGTCTGGCACTGTGCATCACCATGAAAGATCACCATGAAAGTTCATTTCTAACTTACAGCAGACAACTGTTCAGGTCTAGTTAAGTAGCAGTTTGCTACATGCTCCGAAGTCAAACCTTTATATTCCTGTTTTGTGACTTCATGTCGAATGCTCTGAATTTCCAGATATAGCCATGTTGTCATGAATTGAATCCTGATGCAGTGTTTTAAGTCACTTCAATACATGGTAGAAAAATGAATTAAGTAAATGAGTACATATTATGTATAAACCACTACCTAAATGTCAAAAAAGTCACATACATCAAAAAAAAAAAGAACCTCTTTTTGGCCTACAGATGGAAACAGGATCTGTTTCAGTCTATCATGCTTCCACACAAAACTAAGTACTTCACCCCTCACTTGGCCTATCTGCAGACGATGTCAATTTTTTGTTTTTGTTTTTTGAGATAGGGTTTCTTTGTGTTAACAGTCCTGGCTGTTCTGGAACTCACCTGTAGATCAGGGTAGCCTCGAACTCAAGAGATCTGCCTGCCTCTACCTCCCAAGTGCTGAGATTAAAGTGTGCACCATCACTGCCCCACTAGATGCTGTCAATTTTAACACAAAAACTGACTACAGCAATCCCTCACGCTGGCTCGTCTCCCCTCAAGTTAGTCATATGAAGCCACCTTTCTGCAAGCAACTGGTGCTGATTCTCAATCCCCCATTACCCCATGGGTCTTTCTTTAACTAACTTCAGGTAAAGAAAATCAGCATATTAAAGTTTTTCACAGCTTTAGAGGAGAATCCATAAAACCCAAATAAACTATTACAGTCATTCAATTACAAACTAAAGAAGGCCTAAATCAGTAAAAAAGAAAATGCACTGCCCAAAGCAGAGATCTACTCCCAAGTCTGACACCACTGTACCTGGTGATGTCATACACCATGAGTGCACCCGCGGCTCCTCTATAGTAGCTCCGTGTGACAGCTCTGAACCGTTCCTGTCCTGCTGTATCCCAAATCTGCAGCTTGATTTTTTGGCCACTAACTTCAATTATTCTTGTACCAAACTCAACACCAATTGTGTGAGGGCAGTCAGCCATAACTGTTGAAGAAAAGAAACAAATTTCAGAAAACTTTTGTGGTAAGAAGCACAAAAAGGCCATAATCTCAATCTCATCAATTATAACACATGGCCTCTTTCTACACAAGATAAAAATTGTAGTCTAAATCTTAACCAGTCATAAAAACAGAAAGAATTCTATAAGTATTCCAAAGCTACTAATTATGGTGGATAAATGACACATACAGTGCAAAAAGAAAATGTTTCTTAAGACTGTAATTTTGGCAGTAGGGAGCTGGAGCGATGTCACAGTGGTTAAGAATATTTGCTGTCCTGTCAGAGGACCAGAGTCTAGTTCCCTGCATGACACTAAACAACTCACAACTGCTTATAAATTCCAGCTCCAAGGGATCCAACACCCTCTTTGGGTCTCTGTAGGCACCAGCCCACATATGGTATACACATACATACATGCCAACATACACACATGCATGCATGTGCATACACCCACATAAATACATTTAAAGTAAAAGAATAAAAAGGTTATTTAAATTTTACGTTTTACACATTTTTTAAAACTAATTCTACGTTTATACTACCAAGAAATCCAAACAGCCTGCCATGGTGGTGCA
>JAQHUG010000401.1:1354708-1368017 GCA_028555095.1 Dicrostonyx torquatus | reverse complement strand
AGATAGGGATCTAGAGGCTTAGCTGTCTGAGACATTGGCTGATGTTTAAGACAGTCTCAACAGGACCTTCCATATCCCATGGCATGTGCACACATGCAGGCACATACACACACACATACACATGCATATGCACACATGCACACACATATATACATACAAATGCATGCACATTCACATATACATGCACACACTCATGCAAACATGTGCACATGCACACACTAAGAGCCAAGATGAGTTTTGAATCTGTCACAGCTCCCTATGTCAGGAATGGATATTGCTTTTGTAGATGTTTTAGAAGAGGCTAGGTTTTGCTGTGTGACAAGTGAAAACACACCCCAAACTCAGTGTTTATAACAACTACAAACATTTATTTCTTGCTCACCCTTGCACCCATGTGTCGATTGCTTCCCAGGGCCATACCATGTTTACTCCAAGACACAGAGGGCACACTCTCTGTCTCTGTTTCTGCACATTGACAGACTTCATGGAAAATAGATCTGTGAATACACTGCGTTGTTAGTCTTTTCTCCACAGTAGGACAGATCACATTGTGTGGCCTCAAATTGAAAGTGTTTGGTCGTATAAATATCCTGTAGAAGGATGAATGTAGGAGACAGTATTCCTGTCTTCCTCAACAGACTCTATCCCCATCCAATCACATCCAAGAGCACAAAAGACAGGTGGTTGCTAAGAGCTGCCCTCTGCAAAATGGATACAGCAGTATCTCTCTAATGGACCTTACAAGAGTGGGTGGAAATTCACATGAGAAGTACAGATGTGAGGGTAGTTTGTAAACTGTAGCATTCCAAATTCCTAAGAGAGAGTGTCCTTACCACTCTGAGTATTGGTAAATCTGCCTGCCTTTCCTTCCTTTCTTCCTTGTTTTCGAGACAGGGTTTCTCTGTGTAGGCCTGGCTGTCCTGGAACTCTATAGACCAGGCTGGCCCTGAACTCAAAGAGGTCCATCTGCCTCTGCCTCCCAAGTGCTGGTATTAAAGGCTTAAGCCACCAGGTCTGGCTATAGTGTTATTTTTTTACCTCATCCACTCTCTGAACCCAGGAAAGATCTTTTGACCGTGTTAGTGGCACACTTTGTACGTGCTTTGCCTGACTCAGCCCTTAGACATACGCCACTAAAGCCACTAGGACCACTCACAGGTAGATAGACACACAAAATGCAGTGGCATATTAGTTAGTCTCAGAGGGGAAGGAAATTCAGGTTCAAGCTACATATGGCTGAATCTTGACCACAGTGTGAAAACAATCAGTCACAGAAGGACTGGTACTGTATGGCTACACTTCCATGAAGTCCCTCCTGTACTGGGCCACGTAGCCGGGGAGAGAGAGAGGCTTCACAGGATGTACAGGAGCACCTGCTAAGGGTACAGAGCTTCAGTCGTCAATGATGAGCGATCTCTGAAGCTGAGCCGTGGTGACAGTTGCACAATAGTGTGTATCTCCTTAGCACCACTAAAGCATACACTTAAAGGGGCTTAAATGGGCCCGGGAGAGGGCTCAGTCAGTAGCATGCTGACTATGTATCCTTGTTTGCTTTCTGCTGCTGTGATGAACATTGGGACCAAAAGCAACTTAGAGAGGAAAGGCGGTTCAGCTTATGCTTCCGGTTCATGGACCGTCACGGAGGCACTCGAGCAGGAACTGGGACATAAATCATGAAGTAGCTGCATACTGAATCACTCCTTCTTAGTTCATGATCAGCCAAGACCCACGAACCCCAGGATAATGCTACCCACAGCTGGGCCCTCCCACATCAGTCGTCAGTCAAGACAACCTCTCAGAAATGGCTCTCGCCAAGCCTGATCTGAACAATTGCTCATTGGAGGTTCCCTCTTCCCAAGAGTGTCGAGTTGACATGAAAACTAGTCAGCACATTGTGTAAACTTGAAGGCCTGTGTTCCAGCCCCAGCACCCATGTAAACAGCTGGCTGTGGTGGCTTACACTTGTAATTCCAGCATTGGGGACTTGAAGATGGGGGCCCCTGGGGCTCATTGGCCAGCTAGCTAGTCTCACCTATCCAGAGACTCTCAGGCTTGTAAAAAATCCTGTCTCAAAGACCAAAGTAGATGAACCCAGAGAGATGACACCCAAGGTTTTCCCCTGAATTCCATATGTGCCTGCACATATACACCCCTGCACACATAGACACTGTACACACACACCTATACTCATACATAGACTCATATATATGTGTGTGTGTACACTCACAATGATTAAGATGACAAATATTATATATTATATTCTACTACCCCCAAAATACATTGCACCTAAAAAAATAGTTTTAAAAAAATACCCCCAAATCATCAAGCCTTAGGTAGTTCAACTCACATAACAGACCCTTTAGCCGCTATGTAATTGACTGATGGTTTCTGCAGCCTGGAAATACTGACAAGCAGTAGCTTTGCAAGTGTGCATGCTGCTAGTTAACAAGGAACTGGGAAGAGAAAGAGACCTGGTTTAATCATGAAATGAGACTGAGGGTCTGAGGATACCCTGGGGAGGTTGTTCCCTTCCTTTTCTGGGCCTCATTTTCCATACCTGGAATATGGGGAGATCATTGTGCTCAGACAGGAATCCATTCCAGTGTGTCTCAGCCCTGGGGCCCCAAGGTTTTCCTCAGGTTCAGGTTGATGGGGCTATTATCCCCCCCCAACCCCTCCACTTCCCACTTGCAGCAACTCTCTAATTGGAAAAAAAATAATACACAGCAACCGTTTTGAAGGATTTATGGCTTGGAGTTTTTGTTTTAAAACTTTTAAAATTGCAGAGAGATAAAGAAATCTCCATGGGCTCTGGTGTTCTCTGCTCTGCTGATAAGGCTGTGCAGGACAGCAGGAGAGTCCCTGGGCTGACATTTCCTTGGATGTCAAGAACGACTGGCCTCGGACTTGGGCCCTAGTCTCTTCAGTTCTGCTCAAGCTCCTCTGTGCCTATGTTGTGCTTTTCTGCTCTGACCCTTGTAGTAACTGGCAGACCCAGAGGAGACCCTAGGCACCTTTGAAAATGCGTCTCTGTCCTGCTGATAAGAAAGCAGAGAGCCAGGCAGCCCACAGCAAGTCCTTGAGACCAGACAATGGAGTTTGGATTTTTATTTACTGCTCTCTCGGAGTGCTATCTCGGCAGGTAGCTCATCAGTTCGAAGACTCGAGCAAGCTTAGTTTCTCTTGACCTCAGTCTCCTCATCTGTGGAATAGAGGTGGGGGTCCCTAGTTGATTGAGTTGGTAAGGCCTCTAGCACCTAGGCTCAAGTGTTCCACACTCTGCTCTTTTCCAGAAGCCCCTTGCACCTCCTGAGGAGGCCACACAACAACCTCCAAGGCTGATGCAGACAACGCTGAGGTCCCAGCTATGTCGGACTACCAGAGTAGTGTGCGCTGCTAGGACAGATGACCTCGGATCCAGAACTGATTGTAATGCATTGTCGCGCTGAAAATGCTCTGTATGGCCATTCTTTTCTCTTTGCTGCAACCTAGCAGGAGTGACTACAGGAGCAGAAATTTATCTTGGCTCTCAGTTTTAAGGACTCCCAACCCATTATGGGGAAGGCACGAAGGGAGGAATCTTGTCCTCACCTCCTGCCTCCCAGCAACCTGCTTCTTCCAGCCAGTTCCCAGAAGATCTCCACTCTCCCCAAAGGGCAGCACCAGCTGGGAGCCAAGTTCAGAAACCACAGTGCAAACCACAGCACTTCCTTGTCCCTTGGGCTTGCCAGAGATCTTTTCCACTCCAGAGATGGGAATGAAAGAGAAAGGGAACATAAAGGAAGTCGAATTTCTTCCTGCCGACATATTTATTCCGGTTTTTGCGCATTTTACGTTCCACTTCTTCCACACTACCGACAAAAAACCGGTTCAGGTAGGTGTGCTGCGTTAAGCAGGTGGACACGATGGAAAACCAAAACACAAAATAAAATCTCTGTTTAGTCAATAACTGAGCCCAGCACAGCTGGCCTTCACAGATCAGGCACCTGGACTTCATAGAGTCTCAGGAATGGAACAGTAGCTGAGGCCACTACTTTCCAAAACCTACTGCGAGTAAAATACCCTATTCTTTAGAAAAACCCAGGTGAGCAGAGCATTTCAGGACTTCTCCGCAAGAGGGCGCAATGTGTCCATGCCAGGCCGCTCGGGCTAGCCCCGCCTGTAGCCACAGGGCCCGTTTGTCCTGCTGGCACACACCTTTTTTGGCAGCTGTGTTCCCTGAGCCTCTTTGTTACTCCAGTCTAGGAGTAAGTGGAGAAGCTTTGGAGTCAGGTGTACTTGGATTAAAATCCTGGCTCTCCCATTTGCTAAAATCTTGGCAAGTTAGCTCTCATTCTGATTAATAATTAGTGACTTCTTTCCAAGCTTGGGGAAGTATAGAATTATAGACACCCAGCACACAAAGGAACCTGTCTTTCACCTCAGTCAGTGAAGCCCCAACACTTCAGGGATCAGGACCCAAAGGTCCAGACTTGAGGTGAGCCCATGTCTTACTCTTTGAACTCCTGCACGTCCCTCGGGCGGGCACCCATGAATGCAAGGATCATTGTATTGATCAACGAGTGCAAAGATAGGAAGCCCTTTTATGCTGCTAGCTCGGCCTCCCTTTTAGAGCAAAGCCAGAGTGCGGCATTCCTCATCCTGCTTTCGCAATGACAGTACTTGACCTCTTGACTCTCGTTTTCCTAATCGCAGTGGTGAAAAGCATAGGATAAAGATTAAAATAGTGCCTACCCATAGTGTCCTGTGCCCTTTCAATGAGAGCATGACCGTCACACTCACATAGCGCCTGGCACCTCACAGGCATGGGATGAGTGTGTACTTGTTTTTGTTTTTAACATAATACTTTTATTGATTATTTGGGAATTTCACATAATGTACTCCAATTATACTCACTTCCCAGTTCTCCCAGATCCACCCCCATCCTTATGACCTCCTCCCTGAAAAAAGAAGAAACAAACAAAAAACTAGTTCATTTTGTGCTGCCCATACACTCACTGAAGCCCCTTAATGAATACTGAGTCTTCCCCGTCCACCCCCATAGGAGGCATCTGTAACATGAGGGGCCTGCTCGTTGGGGTTTCTGTCCCGCCCAGTACCCCACAGCCAGCAAGCCCCAAAGAAAATCACACAGAGAGTCTACATTAGGTTATTAACTGATTGGCCCATTATCGCAGTCTTCTTACTAGCTCCTGTAACTTATATTAACCCATTGTTCCCATCCATGCCAGCCACATGGCCAGTACCTTTTCTCAGCGAGGCAGCTTACATCCTGCTTCTGAGATGGACTGCACAGGAATGCCAGGGAAGTTTCCTGCTTCCCAAATTCTCCTGTTCTCACCTCTACTTCCTGTCTGGTTTTCCCGCCTATACTCCCTGCCTGGCCAATCAGCATTTATTTAAACATGATTGACAGAATACAGACAATTCTCCCGCACCAGGCATCAACTGTGCAGATACACAGCATCCCTACCACAGTTTTTAAGAGTTCTTCTCTCCAATGACTTTCTGTCTAGACTGGGTTTTTTTTTTGTTGTTGTTTTTTTTTTTTTTTGGAGTTGGGGAAAGGTTGTCACAGAAGCCTTGTATGTCTCATTCTCAGCTTGAGTCTGTAGTCATCAACACCACTGCAAAAGAAGCTCCCTTGCCCTCCACAGTCAGCGGGCCAGCAAGGATCAGGGACTTTCACAGGGTTTCTGGAAACAGCATATCTCTTGTGGCAGTACAGACCATGGACATCAACACGGTCCTCGGGTCTTAAAATCTATCACGTGAGCTTTCTGAGCATGTTCTCACCCATAGTGAAGGCTGGCCATAGGGTTTGGCAATACATAAAATATGACAACATTTATCCCCTTTCATGGAGCAAGGAAGTGTCAGGCTGGGAACGTAGGCCCCAGGCCCTCACATCTATCCCAGCTCCCAGGCTTGGTCTGGACTCCAAATCCCAGCAGGCCAGGTCCTGATCCCTCCCTGGGGGTGGGGTCAGGACCACTTTTTCGCAAGCATATTTAAATGAATTCCCAAAAGAGGAACACGAGGTCCCTTTTTCTTCCTCCCCGTGGTGGTCGTGTGTTCCCGTGGCTTCCTGGTTCCCCCCTCGGGGCCACCCGAGAGTGCAGAACTTCTATTAAACCTGGATATTTCTTAATTTGGCTTGTTTTGATTCGGCTTGATTGAGAATTTTGTGTCGGCAGGGAGCTCGTGTTAGGAAATATTCCTAACAGGAAGGACTGTTTCTAAGACTGTATTCTAACCCGTTCTGAAGATCATTCCTTAATGTTAATTGCCAATTTGAAGGTACCTAGAACCCCTGAGAGACTGTTCATTTATGTGGGAAGACCTATCTTAATTATGGACGGACATTCCCCTCCCTCGGGGATCCTAGGATATATGAATGGAGAAGGGAAGCCGTGTCGTTTGCCTTTCTGTTTCTGACTGTGTACTGGAACCTGCTGCTCCTGCTTTCGCGTGGCCTGATGACTTGGCCTCTCAACGGTGAGTGAAAATAAACCTTGGCTCCTTTAAGGTGCTTTATCGGAGTATGTTACCATGGCAACAGGGAAAGACACTAAGACAATTCCCTGATTGTGCTGTTTCCCTTAACTGTGCTGCATCTTCCTATTCTTAGTGAGCTCCTTTCCAAGTCCCCCACCACCAGCAGCCAGTTTAAGGTTAAGTCCTGGCGACTCTTAGTTTCCCTGTCTGATAGCTATTACATTAAAAAGATGTTATCTTTTCTCCCAATCTTGGCTACAGCATCAGCATCTCAGGAGGAAGAAGCGACATTGTCGTCCTCAGAGTCTTTGTTGTCACTGTCTTCATGTGGCTGGAGGCTCACCCCTGAGTGTCCTGGACTCCAACCATCAAACACTGACAGGAAATGTAGATTCCTCCTGGTGTTTACTCCCTAGAATTTCTGACTACAACAGGGCAAGTTAAGAACACAGAAATGTCCTCTCTGGAAATTCTACAAAATCAAAGTCATCAAGGCTGGCTTTCGTCTAACTGTGACCAGGACAGCTACCAGCTGCTGGTGGTGGCCGTCCATCTCAGCTGTTCCTTGATTTGCAGCTCCAGAGATCTGGACTGCTTCTGTTGTCTCTGGGCCACCTTCTTTCTTGCTCTTTGCTGAGCAAGGCTCTTTTCTGTTGGGGCAGTAGTCGTACTGGATGAAGGGTCCAGCCTCTTCCTTTATGATCATACAGTATTTTATCTCTTAATTGCATCAGAAAAAAAAAGCTGCTTCCAAATAAACTCAATCCTTGGATACCAGGAGTTAGGATGTTCATCTGTCTAGGAGGGAGGGGCACAACTAACCTCACATTTGTTCATTATTTTTCCATATTTGTGCTGTTTTGGTTGCGATCTATGTTCTGCCAAAGCACACAAAGCACAGAGGGACTGAATGTGCCCTCTGAAACGGGAGCTGACACAAATCTTTCTCATAAGGTTGTTATGTCAGACGTTCCATAATGGTGCTGAGAAAGCAACCAGCACAACTTCCGACCCCTCTGCGCCATCCCTGTGCTCAACAACTGCTTTCCTGTTTTACTCAGACACAGACCAGAACTTCACGGCCAGACCTGGCTTGCATCTCTTTCTCCTTACAAGGAGAGGAAGTGGACCTTTAAGGTCCCTCTCTAGAACCACTTCCTCTATGATATCTGCCTGGTGTTCTTCGAGTCCTCTCACTCCCAGACTCCATAGTTCCTCATTTCCCAGCCTTTCTCAGTTCCCTTGGAATTACAATACCTATAAGACCCCGCTTCTCTGCTTAGGCTGGAGGCTCCTGAGAGATGGAAATTGACCTTGTCCTGTTAGCTTGCTGGGTGCATTTGTCAGAATTCCATCACGCTAGCAAAATACCTGAGGTAATTAATTTGTCTTGTAGCTTCTGAGGTTCCAGCCCACAATCACTTGGCCCCATTGCTCTGGGCCGTGGAGAGGCCAGATGTCATCATGGAAGCACCTGGGGAAAGCATTTGAGGAGCAAAACTATTCACCTCATAGCCAGGAAGAAAAGGGAATGAAGAGAGGCAGTGGCTCCCTCAGTTATCTGGCAGGGCTCATCTCCAGTGTTCTGAAGGTCCCCCACTGGGCCCTACCTCTTAAAGAACCCACAACCAAGCTAGGGACCAAACCTTTAACTGGGACCTTGCTCTCAGGATCCATAACAATTCATAGAATGGGTGACTGAGAACAGAAGCTATTTTCTCACAACTCTGGTGCTAGAAATCCAGATCATAGTCTCCAAGACTAGTTTCTTCTGAGGATTGGCCTTTCTGCCTTAGCTAGTAAAAGATATCTTTTGTTTTTATGTGCTTTTGCCCATGTGTCTGTGTCTTGCTTTTCTCTTATAGTCAGATTAGGATACTCTACACCCTTACAATGTCATTTCAATTATCTCTTCCAAGGCTCTGTTATGTTACTGTTTTGTTTTGTTTGACACAGAGTCTCATTATATAGCCCTGGCTGTTCTGGAACTCTCTATGTGGATCAGAGTGACCTTGACTCATAGATCCCTCTGCCTCTCCCACAGCCTCCTCAGTGCTAGGTTAGTTTTGAAGTAATAGCTCACCACAACCTAAAATCATCTGGGAAGAGTATCAATGAGGAATTATGTAGATCTGCTTGTCTTCTGGGCACTTCTGTGGGGAAGACCAATCTAGCCCACTGGGGGCAGCACCATTCCCTAGACTAGAGGTCCTGATTAGGGCAAGAAGAGAAAGCTAAGGAAAAACAAGCAAGGATGCTCTTATCCTCTTTTCACATGACTGAAGATACAAGGTCACTGTTTGACTTTCCCAGACTGTAACTTGGATTTGTAAGCACATAAACTCTTTCCTGTAGACAGAAGTTTCTGTCCCACCCAGTCCCATAGCTGTTCAGTCCCAAATAAATATACAGAGGCGTATATTAATTATAAACTGTTTGGCCTATTGCTCAGGCTTATTACTAACTCTTGCAACTTAAATTAACCCATAATTCTTATGTATGTTTAGTCATGTGGCTTACCTTTTCTCAGCAAGGCATTTTCATCTTGCTTCCTCTGCATCTGCTGGCAACTGCATCTCTGCCTTTCCTCTTCTTAGAATTTGTCTATGTTGGTGAAGGCTGCTTGTTCATTCCCAGCTGCCCAGACCAAAAATAATCACGCAGAAACTATATTATTTGCAATATTGTTTGGCAAATAGCTTAAGTGTATTTTTAGCTAGCTCTTACATCTTAAATTAACCCATTACTATTCATCTGTGTATTGCCATGTGGTTGTGGCCTACTGGTAAGGCTTCATCTTGTGTCCAGTTAGTCTCCTGCGGCAGCTATGTGTCTTCTCCCTGACTCTGCCTTTTTTCCTCTTCTATCTGCTTGGAACTCCCAACTTGCTCTATTCTGCTAAGCCACTGGCTGAAACAGCTTTATTCATTAACCAATAAAAGCAACACATATGCAGAAGGGCTTCCCATAACATTTCTCCTTTTATGTTCAAATAAAAAGGAAGATTTTAACTTTAACATAGTAAAATTACATGTAACAAAACAGTTATCAAGCAAGAATTACAGTTACAATATTTATATCTACTTTATCTTTTATCATAACTAAGAAAAACTATAACTATCTATTCTTCAACTCCATCAGTAACCCCAGAAGGATATAATATTACCTAAGTAAACAGGAAGTGCATTGTAAACAACTTCCAAAACTCTAGAAATGACAGAGACACTTCACTGCCTGGATAATCACACAAAGTTCTCCTGTAATATTGGGGTACCCATCTTCAGCCAACAGGCCCATAGTATCTGGAAGACTTTTTCATGAAGCAGTAAATGTCAATGATAGCTCCACCTATATTGGCAGTTTGTTAGTCACTTTTACTGTGCCCTGCAGAATGTCTGGCAGACTCTTTCATGAAGCAGAAACCCTGAAGGACTCTCTCACCTTCTTTAGGCAAATTCAGCAGTCATTTCTCTGTGGGTCCTCCACGTCCAGTTCATACAGCATAGCATCAAGCAGTCCAGGCAAGAATAGTTTCTTGCCCAAGTGGCTAACAAATTCCATAAGGGCCCCTCTTCAGTGCCCATCTTCCTCTTGAAATAATTGTTGATGTCAGGAGCAGATGTGGCTCACTGTCATGAAAAGTCCTAAGGTTTTAAAACATTTAAGTGCCATATTCTATAAGTCTTTGAAAGGTTTGAAGAATACCTGTTCATCTGAAATATATCTCTGTATATCTAGAAAACCTAACATGACTACAAGCTTGAATATTATAATTACTATCTATTAACCTTTATTTAATTACAGATTACATTTTTAATGAGATGTACAAACACAATACCTTAATCAAGAGCAGAAATAAACATATAACAAAATTGACTTTAAACTTGTATTAGTAAACCATGATCCATACCAATGCAAAGTATTCATCTCTATAGCATATCCCCCTTTAAGTGAAAACAAACATTTGTAAACAATATTTTGGAATTTGGTCATAGTTCTATCCAAACTGCTTCCTGCTTTTTGTTGGGTGAAGTAATTTTGGGGATTCACAGAGACCTTTCGGGGATTCTTGGTCCATTAGTCTGAAAGGAATCCACAGCTTTTTATCCTCTATGGAAACAAAAGCAGTACTCTTTTCCAAAGCAGCATAGCCTTAGACCTAAATTTTGAAGTCAAGATACCTAAAAAGTACACACACACACACACACACACACACACACACACACTGAAAAGTCTCTCTGTACTTAGCTCATTTAAGTCAAAAAAATTAAAGAAACACAACAAACACAACAATATACCTAATCCAGACCATCTGTGTATATTTTATCCTTACATGGCTTATTTTTCTTTATTCCTTTAATCTATGACTGTCTGTATTGTGGCTCTTTAAAGACTTTGTTTAATTTTTTAAAGCCATTTACTTCTTTTTATAACTGTCTATATTCTTTTTCTTCTCTCTCTCAAGCCTCAATACATCTATCTAACACTGAGACCCATTTAAAGGTCTTTCTCATCTGAATCTGTCTTTATTGAATATCTGTAATCCTTTTCTGACCAAGACCTCTTCTTAAAATGCTAACCAGTGTGGCTAGGACTAAGGCTGTCTTGCCTGTTGACTTTACCCAGTCCAACATGGCAGAGGTCTGTTCATTGCCTCTGAGACTGCCAGGTGGGAGCCATCCTCACCCCCTCAACTCTAGTAAGCAGTTGGCCCATGCTGCCCAACCAACCAAGTAACTTGCAGCACACTGCTCACAAAGTCTCCTGAAAGAGCCAGAGTTTGTGCTGTCTGACCCAGGAAGCTGCCATTTCTTATACTGAATCAATTAGCCTTTTCTGAAAGGAGCTGTGGTGCCCCTGCTTGCTGTCAGCAAACAGAGCCCATCTGAAAACAAACTTCTGGCTACCAAGAAACCATGCTTAACTCTGTTCTTTTGTGTCTAGAATTTCTTTCCAAGCCTTTTCAGGTTTTATGTGGCTATAGTCAGCCCCATGTTGGTGTGCCAATCTGTTGGCAAAAGCTGGTTGCTCATTCCTGGCCACCCAGACCTGAAATAATCACACAGAAATGTATTATTTGCAATATTGTTTGGCTAATATCTTTTTTTTTTTTTTTTTGGTTTTTGGTTTTTCGAGACAGGGTTTCTCTGTGGCTTTGGAGCCTGTGCTAGAACTAGCTCTTGTAGACCAGGCTGGTCTCAAACTCACAAAGATCCACCTGCCTCTGCTTCCCGAATGCTGGGATTAAAGGCATGCGCCACCACCGCCCGGTCATTTGGCTAATATCTTAAGCATATTTCTAGGTGGCTTTTACATCTTAAATTACCCAATTTCTATTAATCTGTGTATTGCCACATGGTTGTGGCCTACCAGTAAGGTTCCATCTGGCATCTGATAAGTCTCCTGCAGTGACTACATGGCTTCTCCCTGACTCTGCCTTCTTTCCTCCTCTATCTGCTTGGAATTCCCGCCTTGCTCTGTTCTGCTAAGCCACTGGTCAAAACAGCTTTATTTATTAACCAATAAAAGCAACCCATAGACAGAAGGATTTCCCACAACACTCCTAGTCTGGTTGCCTTGCCTATACTTCATGTCTGGCTACTGACCAATCAGCATTTTATTAAACCAGTACAAATGACAAATCTTTACAGTGTACAAGAGCATTATCTCATAGTGCGTTCTTTCTTAAGTTGCTTTTTTGCCAAACTGTTTTATCACAGCAGCATAAATGACAACCATGATATCCCTACCTCAGAATACAGTTACACTCTGTGGTGCTAGGAATATGGACTTCAGTTTATTTCAGGATGGGGGTGAGGTGACATGATTTGACCTATAAGAGTTATTTCTTTACATTTGTAATAAACTCAAATATATAAATATAGAAATGCATTATTATTACTATAACTACAAAAGGAATGTTAAAGCCCCCCCACACATCTGACTCCACGTAGTTCTGTTCCTAAGCCTTTGTGTGGATGAGCACTTTATAAAGATGTAGCTTTGGTGTAGGTTTTTGTAAATATTTCCTATTATGCATATTCCTGTATAAACCTCTGTCTTCTCCATTCTTCTTACACATGTGCCACTCTCCTTGTCTTGGCCTAGAGATGAGCTGACTAACATACTCAGAGTTGTTGGAATATTAAAAGATGGAGGCATGGAGCATGTGTCTGCTATGCAATTTCTACAGTTCACCACTTATTTTGGTGTCTCCTTGTCCTTACATGTAAAATAGAGGTCACCAATTGTGCTGGCTAGTTTTATGTCAGCTTGTCATAAGCTGGAGTCATCTGAGAGGATGAAACCCCAATTGAGAAAATGCCTCCATAAGATCAAGCTGCAGGTAAGCCTGTAGGGCATTTTCTTAACTAGTGATGGATTTGGGAGGACTCAGCCCTATGTGGGTGGTGCCATCCCTGGACTGGTGGTCCTGAGTTCTATAAGAAAGCAGAATGAGCAAGCCATGGGGGAGAAGCCAGTAAGCAGCACCTTCCATGGCCTCTGCATAAGCTCCTGCGTCCAGATTCTTCCCTGTTTGAGCACCTGTTCTGTCTTCTTCAGTGATGAACAGTGATGTTGAAGTGTAAGTCAAATAAACCCTTCCCAGCTGAGCTTGCTTGGCTGTGGCATTTTGTCACAGCAATAGTAACCTTGACTAAGAAATTATTCTAGTCTTCTCCTAGGGCCATCCAGTTAGCTGGCATGTGGAAGTCACCTTTCATGTGACGAGCTGCTTCTTTGAGAGTTGCCTTTTCCATAGTTGTTGCCTTCCCTTTTCCTGGTAGTCAAAAATTATAAGGAAAATCTG
>JAQHUG010000401.1:1286031-1298647 GCA_028555095.1 Dicrostonyx torquatus | reverse complement strand
GTGATATCCCCTGGTGTATCTGGGAATCCAGGGGCATATTAGAACATGTGGTATCCCCTGGTTATCTGGGAATCCAGGGCATATTAGAACATGTGATATCCCCTGGTGTATCTGGGAATCCAGGGGCATATTAGAACACGTGATATCCCCTGGTGTATCTGGGAATCCAGGGGCATATTAGAACACGTGATATCCCCTGATGTATCTGGGAATCCAGGGGCATATTAGAACACGTGATATCCCCTGGTGTATCTGGGAATCCAGGGCATATTAGAACATGTGCTATCCCCTGGTGTATCTGGGAATCCAGGGCATATTAGAACATGTGATATTCTGCTGTAATGAGAGGCAAGCGGGACCCACTGCCCAACTCCTGGAATGGGCGGGCTATGTTCCCAGCACCAGGCTCCTGGCCGTCAGCCTGCTTTTGGTCCTGGCTAGCTTATACCCGAAGTAACCACACAGAAGTTGTATTAATTAAAATACTGCCTGGACCATTGTCTCCAGCCCCTTATTAGCTAATTCTTATATCTTGATTTAACCCATTTCTAATAGTCTGTAAGTCACCATGAGGTAATGGATTTACCTGGAAGATTCAGCCAGCATGTCTGACCCTGGTGGCTTCATGGCGGCTCTCCCTGAGCCTGCCCTATCCCAGAATTCCATTCTGTCCTCACTGCCTATCTAGGATTTTGCCCTATCAAAAGGCCAAGGCAGTTTCTTTATTAACCAATGAAAGCAACAGAAATACAGAAGGACCCTCCTACACCAATATTCCATGGTGCATCTGGGAATCCAGGGGCATATTAGAACATGTGATATCCCCTGGTACATCTGGGAATCCCAGGGATATTAGAATATGTGATATCCCTGAGCTGTCAGTTCCTTTCCATGGGTGTGTCCCTGAGACACCATTTCAGCCAGGGTATGGTGCTTTCCTACACATCTTGCCCCCAGGGAGCTCATGGGCCAGTGGAGGAGACACAAACAGATAAGTCATTACAGACAACCAGCAATTATAATAAGAGATTTCAATGGGGTTCTAGGGTACAGAGTAACAGTAAAGAGGAGCCTAGTTCTACAGGGTAGAGAGGTGTTGGAGGTCCTGGGGACACAGAAGGACAGCCAATATGATACACCTTGGAGGAGTTAGAGAAAGCCTCCTAGGTTTTCCCATCCCCCAGGCCTCCTAGTCTGGAAAAACAAGGACAAGTTTAGTGGAAGGCGTGCTATGGTGAGTAGCCGAGAGAGAAAAGTGGGGCTCAGGGGGTTTTCCATAAGCTGTCAGGGAACTAGCCAGTGATTCAGTTTAGTGGAAGGCATGCTACGATGAGTAGCTGAGAGAGAAAGGTGGGGTTCAGGGGATTTTTGGTAAGCTGTCGGGGACTAGCCAGTGATTTAGCTGCCACGGGTACAGAGTTTGAGCAGAAAGGAAGAAGGTGAGGTTAGAGAGATATCAAGGCCTGATCACCGATGTCACTGTGCCAGGCAGGGCAGCAGGAACCTGGGTCTGTCTGGGTGCTGATAACCGCAATGCTTACCAAGTCCACCTGCTCCCCGCCCTGGACATACCAAATTCCTGGAGTCGCTCACAAGTCCCTGTAAGGCCAGAATCATTTTATGCCGTGATTGAGCTATATATATGCTTTAAAAGGCAAACCAGAGACTAGAGAGATGTCTCTGCAGCTAGGAGTGCTGGTGTTCTTCTAGAGGACCTGGGTTTGAGTCCCAGAACCCACGTGATGGCTCACAGTTGTCTGTAACTCCAGTTCCAGGGCATCCAATGGCCTCTTCTGACCTCTGTGGGCATCATGCATGCAGGCAGGCAAACACTCATACATGTAACATAATAACATATTTTTTAATTTCCTTATTTTATTTTATTTTTTTAAAACTTTATTGATTCTTTGTGAATTCACACCCTTCACTACCCCGAACCCATTCATCTCCCTGTCCCTCCATGTCTACTCTTCTGCCTTGCAACCTCCTCCCCAAAAGACAACAAAACAAACAATAAAAAATATCTTGCGGTTGAAGCTGCGGTGTGCCATGCAGTAGACCCTTTAGCCAGACCAGCTTTATTCGCAAATGTTCGTTACAACTGTCATTGGACTGGTTGGAGGCCTCTAACTCCTGCTACACTCTTGACCCTCACTGGGATTCCTCTCCGAGAGCCCATTGTTGACCTGTGTTGTAGAGAGCCTGCAGCTTTGGTACTGCAGGACCAGCCCCTGCACACGCTCCAGCAGTTCATGGATGGGGTGGATGTTGGGGTGGGCTAACTAAAAGCCCTGTATCTGGGCCTGGGTGGTAGCTGAGTTGGTTGTCTGCTGTCTGCTGCTGCTCTGTTGCACCCAGGCCACCAGGGCCAGCTCTCCTACTCTGCCCAGGTGGCGGTGGGGGGCAGGGCCAACTCTCCAGTCTACTGAAGTAATTTTTTTTTTTAAAGCAAGTCATAGGTTGCCTCTGAAAATTAAACCGATTTTCCTATTGAGGAAAATGGTCTTTAAAGTCCTTTTGGGGTACTTTGCCTCAAACCTGCCTGAAGACTACATTTTTGTTCATCAAGGGGGATGTGGAGTACATCGGAGAACAATTGTAGCCGGCGCCTGTAACTGGAGTGAGGGACTACACCAACAAATTTTGGTTTAGGATTCCTAGCCAGCTGAGACCTTTGAGAATAATGGCTATATGAGAAGCTGCATACGGCTTTGGGCCTCCTGCACCCGCTCAGTGACCTGGACCTGCAAGGGGCCACTTGGTGGGAAAAGCAAAGCAGCATGCTTCTTGGGAACCTGCTTTATGGTCGGCATAGCGACTGCACCAGAATCTACCGCTGTTTCAGTGCAGTTCTGCAATTATTGCCCCACTGCTCAGGCCGAGGCCTGGCGGGACTTGGGTGTCCCACTGGAACCACCTCTGCCTCTGTAGCCAAATGAAGTTTTTAGCTAAGTCTCTCTCGTTCTATCTACCAATAAATACCCAGAGTCAGATACTGGGATGGAAACCCGCTTTCTCAGAGAGGCCGAGAAGCAACTAGCTGACCTTCCTCCTTAGCCAGCGACCCAGCAGGAGAGTCTACAGCTGATCTCAAAGACTCTCCCTACTACTTCCTGTACGTCTTTCTATCGGTTGTCCAGACTCTCTATCTCTCTGTGGCTACTTCCTGTCAACTAGTTTTACTTAATTAACACAAACTCAGGGTTCACAGTGCGATCAAATGTCCCGCAACAGCGACCCAAGCTTGAGTGTCTTGATTCTTGATTTCTGTCTGCAGATAAAAATGAAAGGGTTGCATCTACATTGAAGTCTTTAAGCGTTCTTAGAAATTAAAGGTGTTGAGCCAGATAGCCCAGAGTTCTTTCCTAATGGGTAGGGACCTGAAGGTCAGCTTTAGTGGGTCTTAGGAGACGGCCCCTGGCTCTCTGTCCTCAGGGCAGGAAGCTACTGCTGGGACAGTGACTCACAGCCAGGAGCTGGCCAGGCCTGGTGCAGTGAGCCAGCAGTGAGTTATCTGAGCAGTTACTTCCAAAGTCTCAGTTTGCGCTCACACGCACACATGCGCACACACACACACACACATGCACATACACTATTCATTTATTTATTATTTATTTGAGACAGGATCTTGTTAGGAATATTTCTTAAGACAAGCCTCTCTGCTGATGCAAATAATTCCAATCAGACCAAATAAGACAGAATAAAAGATGCCCATGTTTAATGTAGTGCTCCTGGATGGCACCGGGAAAGCATGGTGAGGGGAAGAGAAAGAGAGGGGAGATCACGCTAAACCTGGAGACCATGTGTTCATTCTCTGGGGGTCAGCCTGAATAGCCTGTGGGAGTGGTCCTGACCCTCCCTGGTCCTGGGGAGGCATCACCGCTTGGCAGGCTTCCTTGACCCTCCCTGGAGAGGTGGAGTTTGGACTGAGGCAACTCTCAGGGGAGGGGGCTTCCAAAGCTGGATGGGGGGGATAGGATGAGGCCCCCAACTTAATAGATCTCACTATGTAGCTCTGGCTGTCCTAAAACTCACTTGTAGACCAGGCTGGTCAGAACTCATAGAGATCCACCTGCCTCTGCCTCCTGAGCCTGGGATTGAAGGTGCCTGGCTCCACTTTATTTTTTTGAGACAGGGTCTCTCTCTAAATCTGGGGCTCGCCTATCTGGCCAGTAGGCCCCAGGAAGGACCCTATTGCCCCCCTCCCTTGCCCTGGAGTTACAGCACACAGGGCCTTCCTATGCGTTTACTGGGGCTGGAGCTCAGGCCCTCAAGCTTATGCGACAAGCACTTACGGACTTTCCTCAGGCCTCAAGCACCGTCTACTAAAATCTCAACCTCAGCCCCATCAGCTGCTCTGCTGACTCTTATTGTTTCAAAGCTTTTTTTTAAAAAAAAAATCCCAAAGAAGGTAATGTATAGCCAGCCAACTGTGTTTCAATGCTAAGACACATCGTCACATCTGAAAAGCCCATTGTTCTGTCTGCTGATAATATAAGTCTGTCGATAGTACAGTCCTGTATACAAAGCACTGCCCCTCCTCCCACTGGTGACCTGCACGGACAGCCTAATGCCTTCTGGTATGTGGCACCCAGAAGAGCAGGGCTGGCCTTTCACAGACAGCTGGCCTGATTCATCCAGAACAAAGGCAGGCTCTTCCTGCTAAATCCCTGGCAGGCACGAGCTATGGGCCAGCAGGGCCCTGTGCACTCCACTGGAATCTCTCTTTTCCTCTTTCCCCCCTCTTTCTTCCTCTCTATCTCTCCCACACACACTTCTGTTTTTGGTTTTTTTGAAACAAGGTTTCTGTGTGTGGAATTAGCTCTGGTCTTGAACTCAGAGAGATCTGCCAGCCTCTACTTCCTGAGTGCTAGGATTAAAGGTGTGAACCACCACCACCCAATTTAGTTCCTTTTCTATTGCCAGGACAAAATACAATGATCAAAGCTACTTACAGAAGGAAGAGTTTCAGAGGGTGAGTATATGTGTTGGGCATACTGAGAACCACCAAAAGTCCTTTGCCCGTATTCAGGAACCACGTTCCTCCCCACCTTCAGTGACTCCGTGCCAGCGGCCTGGCCCCCATCATCATTAACGTCCAGTGTGATACCATATTTTCCATATACGCATGTTCCATGCTCCCTATAAAGCTCCGTCACAACCTGGTCCACAGCTGTCTCCATCCCCTCTCAAAGGCAGCCATTTTACATCCTTCCTCCCCAGCAAATCTCTTACATGAGGTCTGTTGCACGGTGTGACTTTGTGGCCTTCTTTGGCCCCTGATTGTCAAGATACTGACCAGCTTGGACATTTCGCAGGCATGCAGCAGAAATAAGAGACTTCACCTTTTGCCGAGCCTCAGTTTCTCCATCTGGAAAGTGGGAGTCAGAATCATGTCCATCTGAACTGTTGTTAGGTTTGGGTTCTCTTCAAGACCAGCAAATACTCTTAGTTGCTGAGCCATCTCTCGAGCCCCCAGATGAAATAATTCTTGATACTTTAAAGGACCTTGATCCTCAAATGCCTTTCACTTGGGCCACAGAAAAATTTGTGCTAGAGACAGATGTGGGCTCAAATCCCATTCTGTGGCTTTCCTACATTTGTGATGTCAAAGGTAACAAGGGAGTGACACGTGGCAGTTGTGATTGTGCTTTTGGTTGTATCATCATCCTAGGGCCTGCTGGGTGCAGCTGGTGCAGCAGTGGCAGGCTTGCCAGAATGAAGGAATATCTGGTACTTTGGGTCCTTCCCTGACAATGTGACTTGGAAGAGGGGAAGGCAGATGTCCCATGCTGTGTCACAGAATCAGTGGGCCTTGCTGATGTCACATGTGCAGAATCTCAATGGCATTTATGGCATAATTACAGAATCATGCCTGCTAGAAACCCAGTGGCATGGAAATCCACAAACTATGGGTACCAGAACAGAGTTGGCAGGGGTTGCATGCAACTGGGTTTAATTCGGAGGCACTTAGCATATAGTGGAGATGTGCCAGATTCAACCTCCCAAGCACTCAAACCAAATCAAACCAAACAAGGACACAATAAACTAAACAAAACAATGGCACAAACACATCCCTGCCCAGGACACTCAGAAAACATTTGGGTTGTCCATTCTTTCAACCCTCACTCAAGACCCACACTGTATTCCAATCCTTGAATCTAACCAAATGCATCTTCTTTACTAATGAGGCCACTGAAAAAGTTGTTCAGCCCTTGCTCTCTGGCGGACACTACTTGACCATAGGGTTATAGCTGAAAAGCAAGTGGACAGACTTTCCCGAGGACACACACAGTAACACGTGACTTCAGAGAGTAGGCAGGTGGGGGCAGGGTGGGGGCAGGACAGGGTGGGGCAGGGTGTGGGCTGTGCTGTGCTGGCCTTAGAGGGAAGGCTCTCAGGCACTCAAGGGCGGGAGCTCTGGTTCAAGGCTTTGCTGATCCCTGTAAAAATTTCTACTTGGCTGATCTCTGGCTACCGGCACGGTGAGGGAAGGTAGAATTGGAAAGAGACATGTAGCATTTCGACCTTATGGGGACATAGCTGAAATGCTCTTAAAAGTCTAATCTAATTGATTTGGAAATCATGATATGAGAATGAATTACCAGTGTAATTTAATTATTAGGTCACATGAATTGTTGTTTATATAAATTGTGTTTAAATTGGTTTTAAAACATTCCCAGAGATTTACCTGTGAGCTGGTGTGAGCTGGTGTGAGCTGGCCCTAGCCATCATTGAAGGGCAGCAGGTGGAGCAAAGCATATTCCTCTCCTGCCTCTCCCCTCCCCCTCCCCCTGTCTCAACTGCAGAAGAGCTGGTCCCCTTCCTTGTCCATCCTTCCAAAGATGCCTCTGCCTTCTGCCTGGAAAAACTGTTTTTCTCTATCAGAATTTCCTCATTTTTTTAATTAACAAAAAAGGCTGGCCTGAAACTCACTGTACAGTCAAGAATGGCCTTGAACCTTGGATCCTCAGGCCTCTGTCTCCTATACATCAGGATTACAGTACTGGGGGGTTGAACACAGAGCCTTGTACATGCAAGGCAAGCATTCTATCAGCTAAGCTACAGCCCCTTGTCACCCCACCCCTGGAACTGAATCCCTGCATCCACAGATGAGGGTAGGAAAGCTAGGCTTGGGTAGCATGAACCTACTTCTCTGTTGAAAAAAGAGTAGGCTGTGGGAGAAATATTGTACAAATATGGGTTTCTAGTGAATCTGTGGGTGAAACATTCTTGAGAAGGAAGCAGGCACCTCTGAGATTGACTACTGCATAACCTGTAGGGCCTTCATCTCTCCCATCCTCACTCTGAGAATGGGGAGGCCTTCTGTCAAAAGACTATATCAAGATTCTCTCTGCAGGAGAGGATCCAGGACAAATACACCTGTCTGATTCTGGGCTGCGAGGAGTCCAGAAAAGAAAGGGGATGGGGCACGGGGCTGACAGGCTGACGGGACTTCTAGAACCCCTGCAAAGCTGACCTGACCAGAGAGGGCAGGTTAGGATATCCCCTGAGCATCTGTGAACACCCAGAAGCGAAGAAGAGGAGTGTACTTGGCCCTCCTTTGCAAGCGTCAATCACTCTATCTTCATCCTTATAATTAGTGTTGGTAATTTCAGGAGATTGTTCTGCCTCTCCAGCCGCTGAGGAATAGTCACAGAGTTACAGGAACAAGCCCCTTTCTTCTTGACCTCAGTCCCTTCTCTAGCACTAGGGCTCGCACAAATATTCTCTAGTGTGTCTTCTATCCCAACATGATATTCTAGCTCCAGGGAAACCCAGATTTAAGGTTCCCCTCCTGTCTCTGAAAAACACTGCTCGTTTGGAAATGACGCCTTAGATAATCTCTAAGAACATGTATGCCTGGGTTTGGAGTCAACACAGAGGCAAGCAGCTTGCGCTTTTGCCTTCCAGCCCACCTGTGGCCCTACAGAGGGGGTGTGGCACCCCAGTGTTTAGAGAAAGCAGAACTGGACAGTTTACCACATCAGGAAGCTTGGCAGAGTAGGACACAGGACACTGAACATATGAGCCACGGCCAAGCCTCGTGCAGAGGGCCAAACCCAGAGAGCTCTACGCTTTCTGTGGCTCAGTCATCTCTTCTGAAAAAGGTACACTGTGATGCCTCCCTTGGGAGACAGGGAAGGGAGGGTGAAAGCTGGTGACATGGGAAGCACTTGCGGGTACTAAGAGAGTAGGCGGGAGGAGGAGCCAGCCTGGGATCCCACAGGCCTTACGGCTTTCCTGGCTACTTCTCAATGAAAGACCAAAGTAGGAAAATCTGAGTTCTTGCTTTCTCTGTTGCTGAAACACTAGCCTTGGCACCTAGTAATTACTGAATCCTGCTACAGTTTACCTTGTGTTGGAGGGAGCCTTACTCTGGCGAACATGAGCTACCGACACACTCAGACTGGAATGGACATGGTCATTTGCTGCAGCTCCTTGTGTGGTGTGTGAATTCTTCCAAAGGAAAACCATGCTTGGAGCATCCTGCATCCTGCCTTAATAAATACTCAAATGGTGTCTGAAACAGTGAGAAGTCAACTCTTACACTTGCATCAAAGTGCCCTTCCACTCATCTTCCTGACCCAGGGCCTTGAGGGTAGATTTGCTTTCACATCTGTTCATAAGGGATCCGCGGTGTTTGCCCTTGTGCATCTTTCCTCGCGGAGTTGTGTCACCGCCACCATGAGAGGCCCGTTTGACAATTGGCTGCACTGAGCCTTAGATGTGCTATGTTCATAGTTCTATCCAGAGTCCCTGGGCTGGAAATGTCAGGCGTTCCAGACCAGGCTTTCTGACTCTTACACCTAGTCACGGTTCACATTTTAGGATGGGGTTGCCTTGGCATTTCTCCTTCCTTACTTCTGGGTGACATTAGAAGAGAAGAGATTCTCCTTCATTCTCTTCAGTAGGGCAAGCTGCTGGTGGACTGCCCATCACTCCTCTCTTCCTGCCGGAAGGTTACCACGCCCGGTACACTGTCCCCAGCCTCGCTCTGGTGAACTCCTGAGTCTCTGCCTCACAATCTTAGGGCCCTTCGGAACTGCTCTCCGTGTTCCCAGCCTCAATTTCCTCCTGGTGACCGCAGAGCGCTTGATTGACACCTTCAGGCAGGACAGAGGATGAATGCTAGCCTGGAGCCAGTCTTCACCCTCCCAACTGCGCTCCTCCCCGTAGCCTGCCCCGCCTCGAGGGCGGCTCCGGTGCGCGCCCTGCCCACCCGGCCGCTCGCGCAGGCACCCCGCCCCGACTTCAGGAACCAGCTGAGCACACAGCTGGACCGAGCAGACGCCGTCTCCATCGCCGCCGCAGCAGGTAGGGAGGCGGGCCGCCCGGAACCCGGGCTTTGGGGGTGGACCGAACTGAATCTCCTCTCCCTCCGGTGCCCATCCGAGTTTGGCCCACGCGCGGGCATCGCGGGGGAAGAAAGTGCTTGCTCACCTTGCCTTTCTTCAAGTGACGAGGAGGGTGGACATAGAGGTGAAGAGGAGCGGTCCATTTCGCCACGCCTAGATCCGCAGTGCTGCAGGCACCGGATCTCACCATGACACTGTCCCGCGGGTGCTTTGGGGTGTCTGACCCCGAGTACAGGTGACTGCGCACTCATGGTTTGAACAGTGGCCGAGTGAGGAGTCCACGCAGCGGAGCCTTCACTCCTGAGCAATACCTTCCCCCTTCAGGGCCCAAAACTGTTAAGAAAGTTCCTCTTTGTAGGACATCTTTCATGACTGTTCCTGAAGGTATTTAGCTGTTTTCTTTCCTGCCTTGTAGTGTTGCGGTCCCTTCTGGCCTGGAGAAGAAACTTCTGGCTGACTGCCGACGCCTTTTTGAGTGATTAGAAGCCTCCATCACTTTTCAGGTCTGCCTTCCCCCAGCTTTATTATAGCAACTTTCCCGTGGTCCAGCACTTGCCAGGCCTGCGCGGGAAGCCCCAGGTCTGAGAGCTGGGGTTGGGCAAGCAGGAGATCCGCCCAGACACTCACCCCTTTATTCCATTCCAGTCTCCGTAGAGCAGAGAGGAATCTTTTAACGGATCCAGGAGTTCCTCCTGGCATTCCTGGGGATAGAAGCCTTTGCAGAAGGAGCAGCCTCTGGGCATGGGCCCAGTTCTAGCCTACTCTTCCTGACTCCTTTTGTGGGACCTTGGACTCGTGGGTGTTCTGTGCGGTCCCACCCTGCCCCACACAGTTATGGGTGCCTGTTAGTATTCCTTGGGAGACTTTAAAGGGAAGAGGAAGAAGGATGGGACAGGGCTTCCAGCTTCTTTGAAACTGTTTTCCTTTCTTGGGCCTCCCTATTTATAAATGCCAGGGAAATCATAAACAGATGAGGGAGCTTGGTTTGGCACGTGTGTAAATTACCCAGCAGCAAAGGTTTCCTTGTGAACCAAGGGAGGAATTTACTCCAGAATTTTCCGTAGTCTTTTTATTAAGGACTCACAAGAGGCAGGGGAAGCAGGCAGGCTTGCCTGTCAGTCTGTTTCCTCCCTCCTAACCTGATGCAGCATTCTCTGCTTTGTGTTCTGGGACCTGACCACGGAGGGCCCCAGAAGCCCCAAGGAGGAGAGCACTCTCTATACTTCCTATCTTGACATATCTAGACCTAGTAAGAGGGGGTGACTAATTCTGTCTGGGTGAGCCAGGCCTTGGAAATGAGTAATAGTTTGCCAGAAGAGGGATCAGGGCAAGAGCTGTTCCATGGCACGGGGGCAGCTTGTGCAAAGGCACTGAGGTTTTCTGAGCAGTCTACATGGCTGGAGTGGAGACAGGCTTGTGAGTGGAGATGGAACTGGGTAAAGTAGACTTTACTTCACAGGCAGTAAGATGCTGGGAAAGGTTTGTGACCCATGCAGTGACCACAAACTCATTGAACCAGTTGCTGATGAGGAAGTGCTGTGTCAGAGGCTGGGGGCCCTGAGGAGGCCATTTCAAGGTCAGAGCAGTGCCTGCTTGGATAGCCAACAGCAGGTCCTGAAAACTTAGGTAAATTTTTCCTGAAGACAGATGGGATGCAATAACTTACTGTTATCGGTGTCTCAGTGTTGCTGGTTTTCTTCTTAAAAAACAGCTTTAAAACGAATGGACTATTGCCTTAGGTTCAAAATGAGGGACAGGCACGTAGGCTCCTTTGTTTTGATTGCCCTCCTCTTTCCCTCGAGGTGGACAATGGTCTGTGCACTGACCTAGACTGTCACAGCAAGCACTGTGCTTGGGAGGGAGCACTCCCCGTCTCCTAGTGCTCTGGGGCCAGCGGTCCCTCCTCCTGACTCCATGTGGGCTTTTGGCTCCTAGATGACCTGTGTTTAGACATAAAGATATTATCATTCTGGCCTGGAGCGCTTTGCTCAAACATTGATCTTTGGCTTCCTTCAAGGAAACTCTTCTGGCCTGCACCCACAGCTTTGTAATATTTGCTGACCAGAAATGATAGGTTAGAGGGAGAGAGATATAAGAGAAATTACAAGTGCTAGCTTAGGCCTGGGGCTGCATTCTCGTTTCTTTTTATATGTCTGTGTATGTAAGTGGAGACCACTTTTCCTGGCTGTTCAGACCCGAGTAATCACACAGAAACTATATTAATTATAACACTGTTCTATCAATGACTCAGTCATATTTCTAGCTAGCTCTTACATCTTGAATTAACTCATTTCTATTAATCTGTATGTTACCATGAGGCTGTAGCTTACTGGGTAAGGTTCTGACTGGCATCTTTCTCCTTCGGCAGTTATATGGCGTCTCTTTGACTCCCCTACTTTGTTTCTACATCTCTGTTCAGATTTCCCACTTGGTTTTACACTGCTAAACCATTGACCAAAACAGCTTTATTTAGCAACCAATAAAGCAATACATATACAGAAGGACATTCCACATCATCTCCCCTTTCCTGTCTAATTAGAAAGAAAGACTTTAACTTTAACATAGTAAAATTACATATACAAAACAATTATCAAGCAAGAATTATAGTTATAATATTTTGTATGAGTCTAAAGTTTTGTATCTAATTTATCTTTTATTATAACTAAGGAAAACTATAACTATCTGTCTTTAACTCCACCAAAGACCCCAGAAGGATATGATATTACCTAAATAAACAGAAGTGCATTGTAAGCAACTTCCAAAGTTCTTCTGTAACATTGGGGCATCCATCTTCAGCCTACAGGTCCATAGTATCCAGCAGACTTTTCCATGAAGCAGGAAATCTGAAGATCTGTTCTGCCTTGTAATGACAAAGTCCATCAGCTGCTTTCTTCTGTGTCCTGCAGAATGTCTGGCAGTTTACTCTGAAGCAGGAATCCTGAAGGACCACCCCATCTTTTGGAAAGTTTAGCAGTCATTTTTCTGTGTGTCCTGCATACCATTAAGCAGTCTAGGCAAGAGCAGTGTCTTGCCCAAATGTCTAGCCTTGTCACATTGAAGGCAAATTCCATAATGAGTTTCCTCAATGTCCATCAACCTCTCTGAATTGGTGCTTCCAGAAGCAGACATGTCTTACTGCTGAGAAAAGTTTAAGTTTTTAAAACATTTTAAATGCCATATTCTGTAGGTCTTTGAAGTGTTGAAGATTATCTGTCTTCCTGAAATAACATAAAATACATGTGCTGGAGTACACATGT
>JAQHUG010000401.1:1229370-1267005 GCA_028555095.1 Dicrostonyx torquatus | reverse complement strand
GCAAATTGTTATCCTGCTCCGAACCTAGGATTTCTTCTCAGTATGAGGTAACCGCACCCTCTTACCATCTGTTAGGATTTCCCAGCATACACAGTGTCTCATGCACAGCGGACAATGAGCACATGAGCCTGGTGCATGGCCCAGACTCAGGCAACATTTCCAAGCACTTACCTAGCATGCCAAGTGCTGGGATGGACACCAGTTATCTACTTCCCTGTCAGAGAAACAAACGCTACTGGCATCACATTTTAGAGCTGAAGAAGGCAAGGCACTGGCAGGACAGGTTACTTTGACAAGGTCACATGGTGACAGAGGCTGGGGAGTGTGTCCTTAACTATGACGTCGTATTGCCCCTGCTCCTTAGGCTATGAATACCACTGGGGTGGGGACCACAAGGATGTAGCATGTAGCATGTGTTTTTAAGGACTGAGGCCCCGTACAGAGGACATAGGCATCAGCACATAGCAGAGTGTATGGTGGGTGAATCATGACCAGAGGCAAGAGCGACATTAGTAAAGCTACAGAAGAGAAACCTAGCTACAAGGTCGAAGGAACACAGGCTGGTGTGTGACATGGTTGTGTGTTTGTATGTGACACTGGGTGTGGCACGGCATATAAGATGTACAGCCATGGTCAGAAGAGCTTGGGGCTGGAGCTCTGGCAGTTATGGGTTGCTAGGCCCCAGGATGCTCTGTCATGGTAGGACCTGGGGCCCAGCAAGAGGCTTTTCTCCTCCTTACAAAGGCCTGACTGTTTCTTCCTCCTGTTTCTGGGCGCCAAAGAGTGGGATGTTCAGAGGGGGACTGGGACCTCAAGTATAGGGGTCAAGGCATGGGGCCAAGTCCGTGGTTCAGGAGGAGCCTGCCAGGCCTCCAGCTCCCCACTCTCCAAGGCAGCCCCCCACCCCAGCACTGGCTGGGGCCAGCACCAGTAATTTTCCTCTCCCTGATCCTCCTTCTTATTGGCTCCCTGACTGTTTTGCTGGCTCTAGAGAGAGTGCCTCCAAGCCTTTGGGGAGTAGATTGCTAACAGCTGCTGTGGGAGGTGCAGAGGTGGAGGAGGAAGTTGTGCGCAACAGTTTCTTGAGCCCCCTCAGTACCTGGAGCTCACCATTTTATTCTGTTTCTTCTGAACAAGAGTGGCAGGCCCAAGGTCACACGTAGTCAGTTCCCAGAGTTCCTGGGCAGGGAGCTGAGGTCACTCAGAGGCTAGGGTAGATGGCAGAGGATGTCTGGTAGTCACTGAGCTATGCTGCTTAGGGCACATGGGCACCAGATCTCAGAGGGTCAAGTCTGGGGGTCCTGTGTCTGTATTGGGGCCGTGGAGGGGTCAAGAGCAGTGGCGGCCACAGGCCTACTTGAACGTGAGATATTGTGAGTCCTCCCTCTCTGCTCCTTGCTAACCCCCGGCCTTCATCTTTTCATTGGAGTTTTTCTGGATTTTTAAAAATCTAATCAATATTAGATGTAGCAAATCTGTGACATATGCCTGGCTGTCCTGTGTCTAAGGGCAGTGAAGTTCAGAGTGCTTGAATTTCTTGTCACGGTCAGCTTGTGAGTGTTGGGTTCCATGCTGTTTTGGGTAGACAGAGAAAGCCAAATTCTTAGAGGAAAGAGATTCTTGAGGTAGATAGGAAGGCTAGGAAGGCTGGCTCTTCAGGTGAAAGCTCAGGCCCTTCCTGAGACAGTCACCTACCCCTGGACTAGTCACCCTGTCTCCAGCCTTGGTTGGAACCCTCCAGCTGTCATTTGCTTTGAATGTGAAAGGGTGAGCATGGAGCAGGTGAGCTGCAGGTGTGTAAAGGCCAGCAGGGGCTGAGGGCCATCTTCGGATGCCATAGTAGCCTTGTCCCCTGAGCTGCTTCACATCCCTCCATGAACGTGACCTGTCATCTACTATCTCTTGGCCATGCCTGCCCCTTTGCCCTCGCTGGGACGGACCTCTGCCTGCAGGCTGCAGTGGGGCATTCGGGTCATTAGCTCTCATAGAGTGGCCAGAGCCCAGCACAGAAGAAACTGTGGTGTGGTTAGCTGTGAAGAATTTGGAAACATAAGGGCTTCATATGGAGCCGTTAGCAGGAGGATGCGCCCTATCTGGCCCATGTCACTGTATCTCACGAAGGTTGGTCTGGGGAGCCCAGGTGGTGAACCCTGGTGAAGAATGAACCTAATCTCCAGATCAAGTTGGCCGGATGAAGTGCTCACTTTTTTCTGTCCCAAGGCCTGAACGGTCCTGGAGAAGGACTGATCACTCCTGTCACAAGAGTTCTCTTAACTGGGTCCCTATTGGGCAGCTCAGTGTCTCAGGAAGAGACATCAGATGAGAAGTTGCCCAGTTGTTTTTACTGTGGCAAAGTAGACCTAACACCAACCAACCTTAGCATCGTGAACATTTTAAATGCATGGTTCCCTGGTGTTAAATGCATTGTATGTCCTGTACCCACCACCACTCTCCAGCCCCAGAACTCTCTATCTTGCAGAACTTGTTAATCCCAAAGATGTGAGGAGAAAAGACCACTGACCCAAATCATGATGGGCAAATTAATTAAGGCAAGCAATTAATTAAAGCAAGCTTTTTTATTAATATTCACAAGCTGCCTTTCCCTAAATGTGGGGTTCAAGAGGTCAGCACTGGGCATGGGGAAGACAAGGTTTTTCTAACCAAGGGGTAGGAGGTTTCCAACTGGGGGATTTGGAGGGCAAAAGCTGGCAGGATTACAGGAGCAGAACATAAACATAACAAGTCAGTCATAACAACCTCCTAAAGCAAAGGCAAGATTGCAAGGTGGTCCTAACAAGGTAGCCATAACAACAGGTAGTCATAACGACCTTTTGGAACAAAGGTAGGGTTCCAAGATGGTTACAACTTTTTGATACAAAGATGTTGTTGTAGCTTCCAGGAATAGGCAGTACAGAACCATTTGTATTTAAGGTTACAGAAGGGGCAGAGCCTAATCCTTGAGAAACAGGGATTTAATCATAAACAGGAATGGACCTAGTTTATCTTTACTGTAAGATGGCTTTATCGCCCAAGATGGTGGCAGGATGGTTCATCCACTGAAGCTCTGCTCTCTTTGGACAATAGCCCACATTTCCCTCCCACTTAACACCGTCACTTCACTGTCACGGGAGTGGACTCACAACATTTCTGCCTTGTGACTGGCAGTGTCCTTGAGGGTCAACGCTCTAGCAGGATGTGATCTTTCCACAGGTTACTGTTCTGCTGCTTGTTGATTGTCTACTCGTTCATTGATGAACTGCTGGCTTGCTTCCATGTTTGAATTGTTATGGGCAATGCTGCTGTGAACATGGCTGTGCAGATTCCTCTTAGATAGCTTGTTTTTATAAACCAGTATTTTTGAACATTTATTTTATAAAAAATCTTGCCCCGCCTCTCTCTCTCTCTCTCTCTCTCTCTCTCTCTCTCTCTCTCTCTCACACACACACACACACACACACACACACACACACACACACACATACACAATTTGTGGTTTGTTCTGAGATCCGGTCTTGCTAGCTAGCCCTGGGTGAGCTGAAACTTATTATGCAAACTGGGCTGGCCTCAAAGTTGCTTCTCTTGCCTGAGCACTGCTCTTACAGGTACAAACTATCATACTTGGCAGGGAAGGCCTTTTGGTCTCTAATTTACACACAAGAAAATTAGGCTCAGAGAGACAGAAACTCACCCAAGCAACTGACCCATCAAAAATTGCAGCTTTCTCTTTACAGGCTTCACCTGCACTAGGCTACACCGAGCCCAGTGTGTTTCACCTGGTTACAAATCGTTAAGGTCTACTCTTTTTCATTTTTGAAGTGTGTGTGTGTGATGTAAGTGCAGGTAACTGCAGTGGCCAGAAGAGGGCATCAGATCCTCTGGGGTGGAAGTTAGAACTGGTTGTGAGCCATCTGATATGGGTGCTGGAAACCAAACTGAGGTCCTCCCAAGGGCAGTATGTACCCTTAACAACTGTCCCCTTATTAAATTCTTACAGCCTTCATGGGAAGAAGATACTGTGGTCCCTAGCTACACATAAGGACACTGAGGCTCGAGTGCCAAGGTGACTTTCTCAGAGCCACTCAGCTGGTTAAGGGGTGGGAGTTCTTCCCCATTACATGCCCAAATCCTTCCTCTGAGCAGTTGCCTCCAGTGGCATCTCTTGTCCCTTCCTCTGTGGCAGGGGCATCACAGACCCTGCCTTCTGTCTGCCCCACCCAGGTCTCCAGCTGATCCTGCCCCAAGTCACCATGTCTGTACTTGGACCTGTGTTTGTGCCCCGGCTTCTCAGGGGTTGCTACAGAGTTCTGGGATGGGTAGGGGTGTGAGGGTCTAGGACTCAGTTCTTTGCAGTCCTGAGTTTCTCAGGGTTGGAGCATCTGCCTCAGGGCAGGAGAGACTGATAGCTACAATGAGTCCTGGTGGAAGAGGCCTGGACTCATACATGGCCAAATCTTGTTGCTTCCAGGGCACGGGGCCAGGAGGTGGTAGGGCCAGGCCTCCTTTGAATATCCTCACAGCACTAGGTGGGGCTGGCTCTGGGAGCTGGGAGAGGGTCAGTGGCTTCGGTCCCTGGAATAGAGTCAACCAAACCCCACTGGCCACCTTCCCAATAACTGTCCACACCCAGCACAGACTTGGCCAGGACAGAGAGCCAGCTGGCCATGCCGTTCCATGAGACCCAGGCCTTGGGTCTGGCCTGGTTGCCCACAGACCTGAGTTCTAAGTCTAGGCTGTTGATACTGGCCCAATGGCCTGGATGCATCACCTTTTTCTGCTTGGTGTTATCTATAAAGAGATGGGAGGCCAGTGGCCATTACTACTGGCAGTCCTTTGGCTTGTCCCCATAGTTCTGCAGGTGGGTATTACTGTCTCTATTTACAAATGAGTGCCTGGAGGCTCAGAAAGGGAAACAACCCAGTCCAGATTGCAGTCTATTTGAAAGCTGTAGTCGTATTCCTATTGCTCCAGACTGCGGCCCTTTGGTAGGTATGGATGGCTGCCTTCAGACCTCTGAAAGAAGAAAGCAGGCTATCTAGGGACCTTTTGGGAGATGCTGTGCATCAGACCTTAGAGTCCCCTGATGTCCCAGGAGCCTGACATTTTAAAATCCATTCCATTTTAAAAATGAGGAAACTGAAGCCTTGACTGCAGGTGCCGAGTTGTGTGCATTCAGGTCCATGGGGCTTGCCAGAACTTGTGCGGGCCCTGTTTAGTTTCACTGGGTTTCATAACAGCCTCTTTGTTTACTGATCATTGTCCCTCCTGGAAAAATCCTAGGCCAGAAGGGTGGGTGCTCCCAGGGGACCCAGAGCACAGTTGTGGGCCAAAAGCGAACAAGCTCCGAGAGAAAGAAGGGAGCTCTTCCAGTGAGTGGCTGGCTGCCAGGGAGATGGAGAGTTGTGGTGTCTGGGCTGAGGGAACAGGACAGGGAGGTGTCTTCCCAGCCTGCCAAGGGCTATGGTGAGACTTCTCATCTGGTAGCCTCCCTATGCAGCCCACAGAGATTGACTTTAAGTTAGTCGGAGAGAGAATGGGCCAAGAGATGGTTATGGGATCCTGGGTCCAACCACAGGGAGGGAGGGGTCCACAGAAGGACAGGAGCTGTGCCACTCAGTCCTGTGGCAGATACTGAGAAGGTGCCTGATGTGAAGGGGGCACTGGGCAGGACTCACAAATGGCTGAGATGGGCAGTCAAGGGGTCAAGGGGTACCTAAGGCACAGCGAAGAGCAGGGACTAGGATGTGCACCGAACAAACTGATGGTAAGCAGTGTTATATTGAAGTCAGAGCAACCATCCCAGACTTGAGTGTCTTGATATGGAGACCCAGTGGCCATGGTCTGGGATCTTCTTAGACATTCAGTTGTCCTGGGTAATGACATCAGGCATCTGGAGGGCTCGAGGGCTCTCCTGGAACCTCCTCTGGCCCCAGCCTAGGGGATTTCTGTCTGCCTGCCTGGCATGGGCTTGGACTGGTTTTAGCAACAACAACCTTTCCCCCCCCCCCGCACAAGGTTGCTGCTCCCTGTCCAGGTGAGGTGGGGCCAGGGCTCCTGCTTCATCTCCCAGATAGAACTGGAGCCCAGGAGTCCCTAGTAAGAGTTTGGACCTCAGCAATACCCCCTTCCACATGAGTGCCTGAGCCTCGGTTTCTCTGTCAGTGGTGCATCTGCCTTTCTTTTGCATGTATCTGCTTGCTCCCCTGGGTTCATACCTCCTTTTCCAAGCAGGGAGCAGAGTCAGGCAGGGTTCCTACATCAAAGTCTTCACTCGATGTGTGCTGTAGTGAGAAATTTCGGGCTTTGGGGTCCTGTAGGGCAGCAGCCAGCTAGGGGTCCTAGCTGGTCTGATGCAGAAGGACCTGTCAAGGTGACCTGGTCCCCATTTTGAAGATGAAAACCTTGAAGCTCAGAAGCAAGTAGGTTCTGTGCAGGGTGATGCAGCCAGGATCTGGGAGTGCTGAGGCCAGAAATGGCCTTAGAGTCAGAGTAGCAAGGTGGTGGCTTTTGGATAGATAGTGAGACCCAGAGAGGGACCATGATCTGCCCCCAGTCATCCAGGCGTCTGTGGCAGAGCCTTCCCTAACACTGGGCATGCCCCTTTTCCCCTTCACTTGAACCTCCTTGTTCCCTTGTCCTCAAGCCTCGTCCAGGCATGGGACAGAGTAGAGAGCTGCCCCCCCTACTCTCCACTCACTAAAGCCCTGGAGTGAAGGTTTCTAGGCTCCAGGGTCCCAGAAGGCAGAGGCTGGGCTTTGGTCACTGTGACCCAAACTCCAAAGCTGGCCAGCAAAGCTACCACCACCTTTGTGAACATTAACCTGGGGCCAGGGACTCTGGGCTGGTGGTCACTGACCCCAGGGGTCGAGGCCTCTGTTAATCACCAGCTGGACAAACGGGACTGCTGAGCTAGTCCATCCACTGGCTCAGGTTGCTTGCCATTTCCCAAGTTGGCTAAGGAGACTTTATGCATGTTCTTAAAGCATTCTTTCTAGAGTGCAGTACTTAAACAAAACCAGCAATTCCCTTGGATATATTCTTGTCCCATTTTTAGATCTTGTTTTGCTGTTTTACATCTCAGGATGTAATTTGCTGGCACACATGGTTAACTCACTGGGGTTTTTCAGTGGTGTGAACTGGTTGCTTGATCATCATCATGGTATAGGACTAAAAATGTCCCACCATCCTGAAAGGTTTCTTGTGCCAACCACAGTGATCTGAGCACTCCCTCCAGCCTCGGGCAGCCATGGCGCTGTCCAGAGTGAAATGGATCTCTTCACCACTTCCAAGCATGCGAAGGGCTTTGACAGTTTGGCATTTACTGACTTTTCAAGGGTTTGTGTACCAACCTGCACCCTCGTGGAAAGGAAGAGAAGAGCCACTCGATAGCCATCTTTGTGCAATTTGCTTCTTGCACCTGGAGGTCTCTCCATGCCTACTGAGTGCCTACTATGTGCCACCAGGCACAATTGGCTCTAACTCACATGCACCCCCCAGCTGCACTGTGGTCCATTATGTGACAGCTTCCCCAGGATATTTTGGGTTCTTTCCAATTCTCTTCAAACAATGCTTCAATGAATATCCTTGCCCACTGAAAGCAGTTCTGTGAATCCACTCTGTGTTAGTCCAGGGCAGCCCACTACAGGCTCCACAGGCCTGGGGGTGGGATTGCTAGACAGTGGAGCCTGGAGGACTCAAGGCTTCCACAGGCACCTGATAAAATCCCAAGGTTTAGGTTTGCACAAAGGCCTCAGGCTACCCACTTTCCTTGCCAGCCTCACCCTCCACAGCCCCCTAAGCCAGACCCTTGTGATTCTCAGGGCATGGCCTGTGCTTGCCTGCCCTTTGCCCATATGTTGCTCCTCCCTGGGATGCTGTTCTCAGTCCCAACTGTCCTCTCTGTCTCCTTAGGCTTCACCCATGTCCTCTTAAGTGGGAAGACATTGGGGTGGAAGAGGGCAAAGTTCAGTCCTGTCTTATAAGGAATAATGCAGTGCAGGCTCTGAAGGGAGCTGGTTGGTAAGTGAGTGTTGTCACCTGCGGACCAGACTTTCTGAGCAGGCCTGATCTAACCCTCTGCAACCTCTCTGCTGACTGGAGGCTGAGGTATAGTATGCAGGAGTACCACCTAGGTCCCTAATTTCCCAGTGATGAGCTGAGGAGTGGAGGGAGACCCAAATCCTGTCTCCCCAGGAGGAGAGAATGCAGAATCGTTCAAGACTGCACTGTTTTCCCCCTCTGTGAAATGCGCTCTCTTTAGAGTATCTGTTCTGAAGAGGATTCTCCAGTGAGCCTTTGAGCAGAAAGCGCCACAGCTGGTTAGTTCATGCTAGGTGGATTTTGCCGGTTTAGTTTGTTTAGTTTTTGTTAGATCTGCTACTTGTCCTAATAAGAGGGGGTTTGCACAGGTCACAGAAAAACAGCTCACATTGAGTTAGCATCTGCTGTATGTCAGGTCACACCACATGCCAGATCTCCCGTTTGGAACCGAGGGTCCAAGGGACAACCGCACCCATTTGGGTCGGTGTGGGAACCCAGATGTCTCCGAGATCCAGGACAGATCCCCGCCTCCCCCGCAGGCCACAAGGCCCTCCCTGCGGGGCGGTCCCTAGCTGGGGCGGGATGGGGCGGCTAGCTACTTAAAGGTGGGGCAACCGCTAAGCAGAAGCCGAGGCCTCAGCCTGGGTCCTCACTGTCACCATGGCTCCGCACCTCTCGCTGCTCTACGTGCTGGTCTTGGCGCTGTGTGCACAGTCGCTGTCCGGTGCGGCCACTGGGTTGCAGGGCAGGACCGGAGTGAGGGCGCCCCAAGGTCGGGTGTCTGAGGCGCGGGTGAGTGCCCAGGGTCACCGGGGCCCTCCAAGTAATTGTCTATTGTAAGTTCTTGCAGATACAGCGCTAGGAAAAAGGGGAGTAATTCAGGTGTAGAATGGAAAAACTGTTTTGTTGTTTTGTAAGTATGTCTTGCTGCTTCGGGGCTCCTGGGGCGTGGGTGGGGACCCCTGGAAAAGGCTATTTCCTTCCCTGCAGGGTAACCTCACCTTGGCGGGATCTTTCCTCCACTACTGATTTGGATCCTATCTCCTTTACCATGTCTAATTTCTTCTCCTGTCTGCCCTACTTCTCCCCCCAGCCCCCCAGCCTCCCTCACCCCGTGCTGGTCTCCTCTCAAATTCCTCATCACATGGTTCCCCCCCCCATTTTCTATGAACGTGACTGTTATTATTCTCTACTTTATGTGATTCCCTCTCCTCTCCCCCACCCCCACCTCTCTCTCCCCCACCCCCACCTCTCCTCTTCCCCACCTCTCGTTTCCCCTATATGTTTTCCTCTACCCGTCATGAGTTTCTCTCCCCAGTCTGTTGTTGCTTCTCCCGCGCGGATTTTTGTTCCTACCAGACCTCCTTCTGGCTGAGGTGACTTATCCTTAGGTGCCAACCTAACCATCTGTCCCACTGCTGCCCGCCATCCCCAGAGCATGCTTGGCAGCCTTTCCCAGCCTCAACCTTCTCCTCCTAACAGGTTCCTGCAGACTTCAGGCTCCATTCCTCTCCCTTTTCCAAGATATGGAAATGGGGTGGGTTCTGGGGTGGGGCAGGAGGGAGGAGGTAGACAGCGCAGGAGGCCACTTGGGCCCACTAAGCCTATTCTTTCTTGGGGTGTGACAGAAGATGGGGAGGGGCACCTGAGGTGATCTTCCCTCTTCCAAAGAGCCAAAGCAAATAGGCCATGTGACCTGGGGTCAGGCCCCTTTCCTTTTGGATCCTCAGTTTTCCCATTTGCAGAGTAGGGGTGGATAATGAGTCCTAAGAAGGTGCTAAAAGAAAGCCAACAGAATCTCTGGGGACCAGGAGCCACCGCCATCTCGGAGAGTTCCTATACACAGAGGACTCTTGGGGTCCAGGAACATCCCTCTATGTTGTTCCCCAACTGAGGGGTCCCAGAAAGACAGCCTGCCTCTGTGTACCTTAGCTGTCCAAATTGGCAACAGAAAAGGCGGGAAGCTCTTGGCCTCCTCCATAACAATAAACGGGAGAGCTGAGTGGGAGACAGAGGTTGGCCCAGCCAGAGCCTAGGATTAGAAAAGGGCTGATGCTCCACCCCATGGGCGAGCAGGAGGCTCAAGTGAGTCACTCCTGGTGCTAGAACCCACCCTCCCTCATGCCTGGGGTCTCCCAGCCGAGACCCACACCGTTGCTCAGGCTCTGCCCTGTCTCTCTGCAGCCTGGCACCATGGTAGTGGAGCACCCTGAATTCCTTAAGGCAGGGAAGGAGCCTGGCCTGCAGATCTGGCGTGTGGAGAAGTTTGACCTGGTGCCTGTGCCCCCCAACCTCTATGGAGACTTCTTCACGGGTGATGCGTATGTCATCCTGAAGACGGTGCAGCTGAGGAATGGGAACCTGCAGTATGACCTCCACTATTGGCTGGGTAAGTGAGCTGCTCCTGCTCTCTCCACCCTGCCCCTCAAAGCATGGATAGACCTGGAAGCTGAGGGCTACGTGTGTCAGGCCTTGGTTAGTGGTCACATACCACTACACTCCAGAGCCAGCCTGGCCAAGTTCAGATCCCATCTCTGCCCCATTGACCTGTGAGCCACCTTTCAGTAACTCATCAGTGTTTTTATAGAGTGCTCATGCTGACAGCTGGGTGACATGGGGACCCTGGGTCCCTCTGCACTGCTTTAACTCAACTCCAATCATTCCCTCATTTTTTTCTTCACAGTTAGAAGCCTAGAGTCCCTAACATTGGCTCTGATCTGCTTGTTTTAAGGTTACCCCATTGTATAGATGGAGTAACTGAGGCTCTTGGAAGGCAAGAAGGGACTTACCCAATTTTTATAGCCAGGACAGAGTAGAGCTGTTGGCTCTGGGTGCCTCTTCCTCAAAGGGCCAAGACTACCTTCAAAATGCCAATCTCATGCCACCCTGCTGTTCCCTAGGCAACGAGTGTAGCCAGGACGAGAGCGGGGCAGCTGCCATCTTTACGGTTCAGCTGGATGACTATCTGAATGGTCGGGCTGTGCAGCACCGTGAGGTTCAGGGCTTTGAGTCATCCACCTTCCTTGGCTACTTCAAGTCCGGACTGAAGTACAAGGTGAGCTGGCATTTACTATTTGACTGGCCAGGGCTCCCAGTCTCCCAGTCTTGTGGAGTGATGGACAGACAGGCCAAGTGTCAGGCGCTGGAGTCTCCCAGCCGTGGGTTTGAACCCTGGCCTCTCTTCCCAGTGTGGTGGACTTGAACAAGCCAAACTCCCTCCCTGACCTTTTGATTCCTTGCCTTACAATGAAAAGAAGGTTCTCTACATCCTCAGAGCGTTTTCTTCCCACATCACAGCAGGCCCGTGGGCGGCCTTCTCATGACCCTTGAGGGGCTATGCCAAGTCCCAGTCCTGTACCTGCTAGGGCTTTGCTGACAGGGCCCTACGGTAGGTGTCTGACAGGCGGCTTTCATTTGTGCTCCCTGCCCCCAGTTCCCCTAGAACTTGGACTTTCACACGTCTGGACCAGATAGGTGCATTTCCAAGCTGGGAACCCTGGAAACTGTACCCCACTATGTTGTGCAACCTCCATTAGCCCCTGACACCCACAGCCTGGCTTGCCTCTCTGGTTACCCGCCCTACAGTCCCAGGGAGATGATTTGGTGCAGAGGTGACTGGGAAATGTTCCAAAGCTTGGCTCCTTGAAGGCATCAAGAGAAGCAGCATTTTTTTGGGGGGGGGGTTCTAAACAGGCTTCCCTCTCTAGCTTTGGAACTTATCCTGGAACTAGTTCTTGTAGATCAGGCTGGCCTTGAACTCACAGATATCCACCTGCCTCTGCCTCCTGAGTGCTGGGATTATAGGCGGCATGCCCTACCACTGCCCAGCTGAGAAGCAGCATATTTATGAAGTTAGTTCTCTTTGTTTAGGGTAGAGAGGGGATTACAAGTTTATGAACCCAATGAGTTTGAATCTCTCATTTTATGGGGGCTGGGGCAACTAAAGTACAGAGAGGTTGAGGAATTGGAGCAGGGTCACACAGTGAGTTAAATGGACCCCTGACCAGAACCCAGATCATCTGCCAGTTTTCCAGTGTTGTTTCCACTAAACCAGTCTGTCTCCCATGACCAGTTCCAGTGGGGACAGATGCCCTACCTATGCCTCTGTCACTCTTTGATCCTCAGAGTCCTCTTTGTTGATGCAGAAGTATCTCCCTACTCCCGGGTGAGGGACAGGAACTGAGAGACAGAAGAGTACTGTGACACTTAGATATCAAGGGAGGGTGTGTCCTGGACCAGCTCAGGATGGGTGGGGCTGGACTGGCTTTCTTGGGAGGTACCCAGCAGCATTTGCTGGACTGCTGTGGCTGAGCTCTCGCTGCGCTGCATCTCTGCCCATCCTTGGGGTCCTCGAAATCGTGGGTCAGGAGAGGAAGCCAAGTTCCGCTGCAGCAAGACCAGCATAGTCTGTCCATTGTCACTCAGCAGACAGGAGCAGTTCCTGCATCAAACTGGCTATGGTGGCACACACTTGGAATCCCAGAATGTAGGGGACAGAAGATCAGGAGTTCAAGGTTATCCTCTGCTAGATAGTGCATCCCCGGCCTTGTCTAAGGAATACTCAGTGGGGAATAAAAGGAAGGAGAGAGGGAGGCAGACTGTGTCAGCACCCGCTGTGACCGTTACTATGCGGGTGTGGTACTGAATCTGTGTGACTGTCTTATATCCTCAAAAGTTCCCCAGGAGGAGACAGCAAGTGGTGGGAGCCCACCCAGGGCTCCCCCTCATTCCACAGGTGCTGCGCTGAGCATGGGTGTCAGGGGTGTGGGGCAGATTGCTTCCTTTCTAAGGACTTGAGGGGACTGGCAGTCTTCAGGAAGTCAATCCACTGGCAGGAAGGAAGAGAAGGGGATTCGTGTGCTCAGCTCTCACAGGGAACACAGTTGTCCATCTGCCTCAGGTACCTGTTGCTTGGGAGAAAGCTTAGCAGATATAAATGTGACAGTTGCCATGAATGCAAGGACAGATCACCAGGCCAGAGAACATTGCGGTGTAGGCTATGGGTGCCTCAGGTTTGGAGCCATAGGTACAATATATTGAGGTTTTTCTATGGGATCAATTTCATTCTCACTATTGCCCTTAGGGTGGTAGAGGTATCCCATTTTATAGATGAGAAAGCTGAGGTCCTGTGGAAGGGACCTACCAGCTAGCAGAGTGCTCTCACATCACGTGCCATGGACTTTGCTCTGCCCTTTCCTCAGTTTACCTCATACTGTGAGATGCTTGCTAGGACCGGCTGCACTGTGTAAATGAGGGAGAAGATGTGAGGCACTGTGCCCAGGATGCACAGCTCTCAGTGGTTTGAGTAAGATTCAGACTCACGTGGGAAGGGTCTTGTGCCGCCGAGAGCTAGTCCAGAGTGGGTGTTCCAAGATCCCTGACCTTTTATCTTAGCTCCCCATAGAGCTATCTATGCATATCTAACTAGCCTCCCCTATATCAAAGGGATTTTCTGAATGTTCTTGATCATGCTCTGAGGAACACTTGAGAGGCAGATCCCAATCAGGGCTCAGATTTGTGGCTTCGGTCACGAGAGAAACTGTCCCTGGAGGACACGTGAGACCCTGTTTACACCTCCTGCAGGTCCTTAGGCCACCCCCACACTTGGCAGTCCCAGACCAAGGTCCTTGGCCTCCCCGCCCTCATCTATTATAGATGCTGAGAAGCTAGGCTTGTTACACAAGACTTGTTTCTATGAAAGCCTCCCGGGAGCTACTTCTGTCCTGGATCAGAGAAGGGGCAGAGAGGGGACAGCGAGCCACCAGGAAGAGCTGCCGTTACTGTTCTGTCACTGTCCTGGGTGGGGATGGGAAGGGATCCAATCCCTTATTACTCACCCTTCTGGCTCTCTCCTTTCATCTTTACCCTCTCCCCTGGGGACACCTCCTCCACCCCCACCCCCCACCTCTGTCCAAGGACTTTTAAAGTCCTTTGCTCAAAGAGAATCTGGGTCTATCAGTCCTGGGAGCCTGGATCATGGGATAGCTGGAAACAAGACATCTACTGGCACCTTGTCTTAGGAAAGGACTGGGTAGAAGATGGGTAGGTCCAACCTCAGCAAAGTTTTAGTTGCTTGTTTTTTCTTCATAAAAATTTTAGTGCCCTACCCCCTCCCCGCCTCCAGCTGAATAAGGCAAGCTTCACATAGACAAGCCAACACTAAGTCCTCAGAGGGACTGTCCTGGGACCCCACCCCAAAGGCACAAACCTATGGTGATCGGTGGCTTTGGTTCTTTCCACAAACCAGCCTGTCTGCCTTGTGCATCCTAATTCGGAGGGTGGCTCTTTAAACAACTCGCCCTGTGGGATTTGTTAGAAGAAACACGCGCTGATCTCTTCCCACCCAGAGATTAGATTGGACAGCAGTAATCAGTCCCTTAAAGAGAAAGGAATAGAAAAGTTCTAAAAATTTCCTTTCTCTCCTTTGTACATCCACTGGTGTCTTCTGAGAACTCACTTTATTTAGAGCGTGTGTGCCTGAGGGAGGGAGGAGGAAGAGAGGGCAAAAGGAGAGAGACAGAGAGAGAACTAATAAGAATTCCTGATGTCTGACATTTATGACACAAAACAACCTTCCTTTCTTTCAAATAGTTTTTGTTTATTTTGGTTTTGTTATTGTTGTTTGTTTTTGTTTTTGGAAATAGGATTTCTCTATGTAGTCCTGGCTGTCCTGAAACTCACTCTGTAGACCAGGCTGGCCTCGAACTCACAGAGATCTGCCTGCTCTGCCTCCCAAGTGCTGGGATTAAAGGCTTGCGCCACCACCGCCTGGCAAGAGTTATCTTTTAAATAGCAGAATGAAAGGCTTGTTTGAACAAGTGAAAATATTTCTGAGTGTACAAAGCAAGCAGGCGGTCTCTCCTGTCCCCATGCTCCCTTGTGTCTGAGGAGCCAGTACAACAGGTCCTCTTGGCACCCACTTACTTGGAGAAGCTTCTCAGACCTCCTTGTTCTTGCTATCCTATCCAGCTGAGCGAAGTCAGGAGTCCCCGGGCTGATGGGAATGAGGCTGGCTTCTAAAAGGCAAAAGATCATGGGGTTGAAGCCCAGCTGTGCAGTCCACTGGCGTGGAGCGCGGACACCTGCTCAGTCCCTCCTTACCTTTATTCCTTGTCTAAGAACTGTTTCAGTGACTTTCCTACCTTAGAGACTTGTGAGTCCTGCATGGACAGTGGGTGCCCAGCCTTACTACTACTTAGTCATGGTGCTTTGGGTCCTGTGGGCACAGGGTGATACCAGGTGTTCACTTCTGCCTGGTCCCTGGTGACTCTTAGAACTGTCCTGCCTCACCCCTTGCCCTCCTCTAGCCCCCAGTCACATTCTTGAATCTCAGGCATCATGGCCTTCTGGGCCCCCATCAGAACTTAGATTTATTCTTTCTGTGATGGGAAAACTTCCTTGCTTACTATTAACTTGTGGACTTCCAAGATAGAGCAAAAGCTATGGGTATGGTCCCGTTCCACACTGGGCTCATTCATTCCTAGTGGCACCCACAGCTATGCCAGAAGTGCTCTTGAGAGTGTTAGGGTAACTCAATCAGAGCTGAGCATTTTGACTTAGACCTGCAAAACTGAATATCAAGAAGGGCCACCAGAGGGCACTCCAGCCCCAGCAACGGGAACCGGCTTGTACTAGATGAGTGACTCTTGGAACTGACTTTAAGGAGAACATAGCTTTGTAGATTCAGACACATTGAGTTTTGATCATGGCTCCGCCAGCCATCCCACTGTAAGAGTTTGGGCAAGTCTCTTCAGGTGTGGGCTCTGCCCTCCTCAGCTGTGAGATATGTGTGGAATATGTGGTATAGTGGGTATGGTCACGTGACAAACACGTCCACCGCACTCACCGTTACTGTGCAGAACAGGTACCTGGTTTGAAATGGTAGTAGCCTTTGCCTCCTCCCCTCCATCAAGCTTGTATATCCAGTGTCAGACGTAGCATGGCAGGGAGGTAGGTAGACAGGGTCCTGGCTGGGGCAGTCTGAGGACCCAGAGAAGCCCCTGAGCTTCCTCCCCTATGGTGTGTGGAATGGGAAGAAGTTCTATAGCTGGTGGGAAGCTTGCTGAGCATGCCTGAGGAAGTGCCCTCACTTCCCTGGGCTTTGGCTTAGGCTGGGCAAAATGAGTGTAAGGCTAAAGGCTGGTGAGTACCTGGAACCTGAGACATCCCAGCCAGCTTCCTTTGGCTTCCTGCTGAATCAAGGGCATGTGACAACTGTGGCAGGGAAGCCCATGAGTGGGCTCCTCCAGAATTTGGTGGTGGCTGGAGGGTGGAGGAGAGGCCTGAGGCTGAGAGAGGGAAAGAGATTATCAGAGTCACCCCTCACTGTGGTGGAGGGCTGCCCCTTCCTGCTGCCTACCTCTGAAGGCCCAAGCCACTCAGCACCACAGGAGGGAAGAGAAGGATGATGCAGGCTGGGGAAGTTCAGGAGGACCTTCAGAGAGCCTGGGACGGTGCGGAGGATGGAGATGAGTGGGCTAGCACTTAGCAGCGTGTGCTTTTCAGAACAGGTGCTCAAACACGGTGAGGGGAGGCAAAGTGGCGAGCTGGGGGGAGGGGCTGTGTGGAGCAGAAGGCAGACAGGTGTGCTCAGCGTTGGGGCCTTTTCTGTGCTCGTGTGCTTGTGCAGCAGGCAGGGTCGGTGAGTAAGGAACATCCCCTACACTTTGATCCTGGGTCCCTTTCCTTGAAGAAGATCGTAAATAGGTTGCTGCAGTGTCCCTTGGGGATGCTGGTTTTGAAAGAGGAGTGCTTGCAGCCCTTTGATTCAGGGAAGTAGCACCAGGGATCTTTTGGGGTAAGTGTAAGATTCAGTGGGATGTAGTGTGTAGGGAACCTAGCACTCCTCCTTAGTTGTGTGATCTTGGGTAAATGTCATTCATTTTCTGAACCTCAGAAAAGAATGTCTCAGTATCAGAAACAGTGACAGTCTTAAGTTAGCTGAGCACCCACTGGGCAGAAGTTCCCCTCGGTCCTGTGCCCCTTCCATATCTACTTCACTGGAACTTCTTCCCTGGACTAACACTGTTCCTTGGCTGACAGAAAGGAGGTGTGGCATCTGGATTCAAGCATGTGGTACCCAATGAGGTGGTGGTGCAGAGGCTTTTCCAGGTCAAAGGACGCCGTGTAGTCCGTGCCACCGAGGTGCCTGTGTCCTGGGACAGCTTCAACAATGGTGACTGCTTCATTCTGGACCTGGGAAATGTGAGTCTGGCCTGCCCCTTTCCAGGGCAACTGATAAACTTGCTTAGATCTGACTTTGGGAAGGGGGAACACTCATGAACAGGTACATGAACACTTGGGGGACAGACCACAGGGACCAGAAGGCCAACCCAGTGTGGATGAGATTCCCACATGTGGACCCAGATGTGTCATGCATGCATGCATGGGTCTCAGGTCCTCATTATTGGCACAGTGTTTTTGATGTGCAGACTCCCTGATATCTCTTGACACGCACTGCCATATCCCTATTAAAATATAGACACTCATTTCTAAGCACACGGAATTTGTAGACAAAACCTGCAGACTCTTGTCCACTGTGGACACTAGCACTGCAATGAGTGCCCAGACTTGTCAACTTGGACCCACAGTGTATGACATCATTGGCTGCATATATACCTGGTATGTGGCGATGTGTGTGGTGCATATCCCCAGGCCTACTTACAGCTAAATGGGTGGTGCTCCCTACATACTTGCCTCATAGCTCCACATGAGCACAAACCTGCAAATGGTCATAGCCAGACATTGCACCCCAAAATTTCTGTGCATATGTACCTGTGGCATAATGCCCTATCTTGACTTAGCCTAGGCTTTTTAAAAAAGCCTTAAAAAGGGCTGGAGAGATGGCTCAGTGGTTAAGAGCATTGCCTGCTCTTCCAAAGGTCCTGATTTCAGTTCCCGGCTCACAACCATCTGTAGTAAGGTCTGGTGCACTCTTCTGGCCTGCAGACATATACACAGACAGAATATTGTATACATAATAAATAAATAAATATTTTTTTAAAAAGCCTTAAAAATTATTATATGTAAGGGTGTTTTGTCTTCATGTATGTCTGTGTACTGTGTGTGTGCCTGGTGTTTACAGGGCCAAAAAAGGGAGTTGGATTCTGTGGGGCTGGAGTTGCAGCTGCTGTGAGCTGCCATGTGGGTGCTGGTGTCAAGCACCAGGTCCTTTGCAAGAGCAGTCTGGTGTGGTGTGTTCTAATCCCAACTGCTGTTCTGTGGAATTCACCCAGTGAACATACCTGTCAAGCTCCTCTCTACCTGAAGACCAAGAAATACAACATTGCAGTTACCGGGGAAGCATTGGTTGTTCCTTCCCAGTCCCTTTACCACTGAAGGCAGCCCTCCTTTGGAACCCTCTCAACAGGATAGACTTGTTTTGCACATTTCTGAAATTATGTGCAGGAGACCGTCCTCTTTTGGCTGAATTCTTCTTTTCAGCCTTGCCTTTCTGAGATTCCTCGCTGTTGCTGCCTTTGGGTGTAGCTCAGTGCTCCTTGCTTTGTAAGAGTCGACTCCATAGGTAGTCAGCTGCTGCCTGTGTAAGCCTGTTGACGTGGCCGGCTGCTCGGTTGGTTCTGGTTCTGGCTGCTCGGAACACTCTAGCACAGATCTTTCCCGGAATATACCTGCAGTTCTGGTGGGGGTGTGGCTTAGGGTGGGATTACTGGCTCCCAAGGTGTTGCAGTTTGCTTTTGTTGCTGTGTTCAACACCACGCCCAGCAGTAACCAAGAGGTGGAAGGGGTTTGTTTCAGCTTATTCTTTCATGTCATAGTCCATCACCGAGGGAACCAGGGCTGGGACTCTGAGCCGAGGATCGCTGCATACTCACCTGCCTAGGGAAGCTGCTGCCCACAGTGGGCGGGGTCCTCCCCTCAATCACAACAATCATTCACTGACATGGCCACAGCCGAGTCTAATTGTAGCGCTCCTCAGCTGAAGTTCCCTCTTCCCAGGTGACGCTAGGTTGTGGAAAACTTGCTAGCACACAGATGGGTGAAGGCCAGGGACACTGTGGGAGCTGTAGACAAACAGTGCTTGCAGTGTTGCTTCCCACCAGCAGGGGAGTCTATAACAGAAGCTTGGAGATTGCATAATTTAAGTGAAAGTTGATTTAGGCTCACCGGCTAGGGTATGATGGGGTTCTTTACAGAATGGCTGATGTAGACAGGCAAATAGCCCTGTGCAAAACAGTCGAGAGAGAGCAGTGACCTGCGTTGTAGCAGGAAAGACTGAACCTAAATGAAAAACATTAATCCCAATAGGGCCACAATGACCATCAAACTTTAATGTGAGCTTCAGAGGCACAAATTATATGCAGTCCATAGCAGCCAGCAATCTTGAGGCTGTTGTGCATGTCAGTATTCTTGAATGCAGAGAGCACTCCATTGCCCTTGGGTGACACGTGTGTATGCTGTGCTGGCCCTCACCTGGACAAGCGCGGGCCAAAGGGAGTTTGTACGTAGCCACAGTGCACACTGCCATTTTTTCAGGCAGACATCCTGGGGTCTCTGTCTTACAGAATATCTATCAGTGGTGTGGCACCAACAGCAACAGATTTGAAAGGCTGAAGGCCACACAGGTGTCCAAGGGCATCAGGGACAACGAGAGGAGTGGCCGTGCTCGAGTACACGTGTCTGAAGAGGGTGGAGAGCCAGAAGCCATGCTCCAGGTGTCTGTGGGATGTGGGTGGGGTGAATGGGGGTGGAGTGGGGGGAGTCTCCTTCTACCTTCTTTATAAAGATTTGTCAGATCCCTTCCTGCCCCTGAAGACCTTTTTTGATTTTCTACCTGGCCTGAACATTTAGGGAATAGGAAGATAGCTTCCTACAACTGTAACTCCCCTGAGAACTAAGCTGGAATCTCAGGGCATGGTGTATGCTGGGAGTGTGTGTCCACTCTCCAGCGAGGAGGACCAAGCCTTCCAAAGGAGCAGGTTAGCAAAGAGGTCTCCCAACATTTCTTAAGGACTTCCTGAAACTATTGCGATCCAGCTGTCAGTGTCCTCTTTTGACATTCCTGTTTATTTACTGCTCATTTGGTTAGCAGTGTGATGGGGCTGTCAGCTACCACGTTTTGAGAATCTACGAACAGAGGCGAGCTTCCCCAGAGAATGGAAGGGGAAATGTCTGCCATGTGCCGCTGTATGCTCCCACTTGTGGGGGCATCCAGTTCTGATTTTTGCAAGGAGCAGAAGGATTTTATGGGGAGAAAGAAAAAGATTCCAGACATCAGGGTCAGTAGCTGGGATGCTAAGGTCTCGAATGGAACAGAGCAAACAAGCCTGAAGCCATGTCAGTTGAGGTTCCAGTTCTGCCAACCTCCTGGAAGCTGTGTGAGCCAGTAAGCTTGTCTCTCCAGCTCTCAGCGCCCCCTGCTGTGAATGGAGAGAAGTAAAGGAGAGCCCCTCCAGTCCCGGCTAGGACTGAGGGAAGGGCTAGTCTGGAGGCAGGGCACCCAGAGGGAAGATATTGACCAGCAGGTTATGGGAACTTTTTCTCCAAAGGGATAGGTTCTAGATGTCAGGGCTAGGCAGGTTCTGTCCACGTAGGCTGGCCTTCTGGGGAGCTCTCTCAGAAGCCTCTGTGCTCATGGTCACCCTTCCACCCCATCTCGACACCTTCTCCAGGTGCTGGGTCCCAAGCCAGACCTGCCTGCAGGTACCGAGGACACAGCAAAGGAGGATGCAGCCAACCGGAAACTGGCCAAGCTCTACAAGGTGAGTCCCAGAGGTACTGTTTCCCATACCAAACCGGGTCAGGCTGGGGAGGCGGGAGGCTCCACCTCCCTCAGCTGCCCTGGGTTGGGGACAACGTCCTAGGGCTCGGGCTGCTGATCACATATTATTTGCCTCCTCACCCCTCCTTGCAAAAAGAAACAAACTTTAGTTGTTGTTTTGGATTGAGTTTGGGATTTTTGTTTTTGTATTTGTTTGACAAGATCTTGTTAACCCAGGCTAACCTTGATCTTTGCAGAATTCTGTAGGATTTCTTGGGAGTCTGGGCCGGAAGAGGTGATGAGAAAAAATTAGAACTGGGGTAAAGGTGAAGGTTATGGCTAACATTTCTGATAATGTCTTCCTTGTGTGTCTTTGGGTACACTTTTTAGTGCTGGGGTCCAGCTCAGGCCATGGCTTGTGCACAAATCAGGCTGGTGCCAGTCTTAGCGCCTTCCCTGTCATTTTAGAATCCAGGATGAGTTCATGGGCTTTGCTATATGGCAGTCCCCAGCTCCCAAATCTTCCTCTCTGGGGACTCAGGAGCCTCTGCTTACTCTGAGCTAGTCTTGTGAAATGTGGCTGGTGGACATCTTGGTTTCAAGTGGAATGAACTCTTTCTGTTAGGATCTTAGGTTACAGGAATACTGAGGAGAGAGTCCGTATACCCTCCTCTGGCTTCTTAGCCCTAGTGTAAGTAGGTACACTTTCCAGCTAAGCAACTGAAATGGGGCCGATGCTGCCAACCAACTAGAGGTGTTACTCTACTTCTCCAAGCTCGTTCCAAGCCCAGTCCTGACGGCACATAGTGTTTGGTCCTTGTCATTTTCTTCTCAATACTCATGGTTTCCAAAGCTTCCCAGCAAACTCTTTACCACTTCTCAGAGGCCCTACGCCTTTTACTGAGATGAGGTCTCAGTACCCCAGCTGGCCTTGAACTCACTCCACAGTGAGGATAACCTTGAGTGCCTCCACCTCCTGAGTTCTAGATTGCAGGAGTGCACCACCACACCGGGTTTCTGTGGTACTGGAGGACGAGAATCCCAGGCTTTTGTTTGTACTAGACAAGCAGAGCTACATGCCAGCCCCAAGACCCTCCCTCTGCTCTGTTTACCCACCTTCCTTTCCAGGTGCAGCATCCATGTCACACGCTGGGTCACCTGCTTGGCTCTGCTGCAGGACTGGAGGGGCTTGGACCTTGATCTGCCCCTCTAGGTGCTCACGTGGCCCTTCTCCATCCCCACAGGTCTCCAACGGTGCAGGCAGCATGTCAGTCTCCCTTGTGGCTGATGAGAACCCATTCGCCCAGGGTGCCTTGAGAACTGAGGACTGCTTCATTCTGGACCATGGCCGAGATGGGAAAATCTTTGTCTGGAAAGGTGCGGGCAGGTGCCTAGGTTCCACTGGTCTCCAGAGGCTTTAGGGGTCTCAGCCCCAGCGAGAGCAGTGTCACAATAAGAAACAATCAAGATGCTAAGCTAATGCCTAGCTTTGCAGTTGGCTCCCTGTAGGGTCCTAGCCCCTTGCCGAGTCTGAGTCCTTGTTTAGGCTCAAATGACTGTTTGCCAAGTGACTGAAAAGATTGGTCCTCTGGGAAGTTCCTCCAGGCCAGCATAATGGATGGGGTAAGCTATATGTTGTTGTGTGGCTTACTCTCCACCAGGGCTGGGGCACTAGGGAAGTCTTTGTGGATGGAGTTGCTCCTGTGACGATCTTGAGCCTGGTTGTTTCTGAGAGTCCACAGACATCTGAGAAACCCTCTCCCACTCATCCCCAGGGTTTCCTCAGATGCTCTGAGACTGGTGCTGGGAACTGGGAGGGAGGTAGTGGGTGGAGACAGCAAGAACTTGCTGAGCTGGCTGTCCAGGCGATCTGGGCATGGACCAGTCAGGACCTCAGCTGACTCTGAGGTTCTTGAGGGCCGGAGCAGAGGCCCAGCCATGGAAAAGGAGGAGTGTGTCACCTTGGAAGGGGACATCTGTGTCAGGTGTGCAGCCTAGTGTTTGTACTGATGCAGCAGGTCAGCTTCCTGTGACCTCTCTGAGACACCCGTTTCCTTATATATGAGAGGGAACAGACAGCCATGACCTCTCTGATTTAAGGCTGTTATATGGATTAAATGAAATAATCTGTGTGTGGCTATGGCACCAAATCTATGTTCAGTAAATGAGCCACAGTGGTTAGCATGGTTGCTGTTATTGGCCAGGACCCCAGAGAGGGCGTCTCTTATAACTAGAAGCCCCCAGTTTAGGGTGGTGCTCCCTGGCTACCTATGATCTAAGTTTAAGGAGAATAGGGACATGGGCCGGATGCCCTCTCCTGGGACCTCTGAGCTGCTGTCTTAGTAAGGATTTCTATTGCTGTGAAGAGACACCATGACCACAGCAACTTTTTTTTTTTTTTTGGATTTTCGAGACAGGGTTTCTCTGTAGCTTTGGAGCCTGTCCTGGAACTAGCTCTTGTAGACCAGGCTGGCCTCGAACTCACAGAGATCTGCCTGCCTCTGCCTCCTGAGTGCTGGGATTAAAGGCGTGTGCCACCACCGCCCAGCCAGCAACTATTTTTTTGTTTGTTTGTTTGGTTTTTTGTTTTTGAGACAGGGTTTCTCTGAAACTTTGGGGCCTGTCCTGGAACTAGCTCTTGTAGACCAGGCTGGCTTTGAACTCACAGAGATCCACCTGAATCTGCCTCCTGAGTGCTGGGATTAAAGGCATGTGCCACCACCGCCTGGCCCACAACAACTATTTTAAGGATATGATTAATTGGGGCTGGCTTACAGTTTCAAAGGTTTAGTCCGTTATCATCATGGCAGGAAGCATAGTGGCATGCAGGCTGACATGGTGCTGGAGAAGTAGCTGAGAGTTCTACATCCTGATCTGCAGGCAGCAGGAAGAGAGGGTGACATTGGGCCTGCCTTGAGCATCTGAAACCTCAAAGCCCACTCCCAGTGACACACTTCCTCCAACAAAGCTACACCAACTCCATCAAGGCCACACCTCCTAATAGTACCACTCTCTATGAACCAGTGGGGGTCATTTTTATTCAAACCAGCACAGCTGCTGACCTGGCATCATTCCTTTGACTTCTGGCAGGCAAGCAGGCCAACATGGAAGAGCGGAAGGCGGCCCTCAAAACAGCCTCTGACTTCATCACCAAGATGGAGTATCCTAGACAGACCCAGGTAAGGGTCTGAGGCCAGAGAGAGACAGATTCAGTGGGGTAAGGGAGGGAGGAGTCCCCCATCCTCCTTTGGGACTGGATGGGCACCTGACGCTCCCTAAGGCTCTTGCTATGCAGCCTTGCCATGTTCTACCCTTCTCCCCACTTTCAGGTTTCAGTTCTCCCAGAGGGTGGAGAGACCCCACTGTTCAAACAGTTCTTTAAGAACTGGCGGGACCCAGACCAGACAGATGGCCCCGGCCTGGCCTACCTCTCCAGCCACATTGCCAACGTGGAGCGGGTACCTTTCGATGCTGCAACACTGCACACCTCCACCGCCATGGCCGCGCAGCATGGCATGGACGATGACGGCACTGGTCAGAAGCAGGTAATGGAACCTCAGGTTTAGAGCAAAAACCTGGCTCTGCCAGATTCCACAGGCCAGGTTCAGTCACCTGCCCTTAACCAGGTAAAGAATGGCAAGGGGCAAATGGGGGCGATTTATCATGGAACCACCCTGGGGAGAACAAGAAAAAGGGTCTTATGGCCCCCAAGTCCAACTTCACAACCTGGACATGAGCTCCAGGTTTAAATAGAGGGAAAGAAGGGGCTGGAGGTGTGTGTGTAAATAAGCAGTCCTGGCCAAAGCGTGGCCTAGTCAGTCATCTCAGATCTGGTTCTCAAGGAGGTCTGAGGAGGTCCGCATATCTGGGCTGGGTGAGAAAGCTGCTCTCGCAGTGACTGCAGGTTCCGGACAGTCACTGTCTTCGCCTTCAGCCTCGAAGGCAGCTGAGATTGGTCAGCAAGATGCCCCTTGAGGGAGTAACATGCCTCCAAGCAGAGCTGAGCAAGTAATTCAGAGTAAGGGAGACCCAAACCAAACGGAGACCTAGACATCCTTCCGGCTTTAGTTGCTGCTGGGCCCAGGCGGGAGCAGGATTGCTGTGCCTGGGCTGGCTTTTGCTGGCTGCTTCCCTTTCTGTCCCCTCCCTCCCAGGCCCCCGTGGCTCATGTCCCCACTCTCTGCCTCCCTGAGGAGGTTTCTTTCTTGTTTTCCACCAGTCACTGTGGATGAGATTCTTAAATATCTATTTATTTATTATTTATACAATATTCCGTCTGTGTGTATGTCTGCATGTCAGAAGAGTGCACCAGACCTCATTACAGATGGTTGTGAGCCACCATGTGGTTGCTGGGAATTGAACTCAGGACCTTTGGAAGAAAAGGCAATGCTCTTAACCACTGAGCCATCTCTCCAGCCCCCATGTATGAGATTCTTTTGTTTAAGTTTTTTTTGTTTGTTGGCAACAAATATCTCCTGAGTACCTACTATGTGCCGGTCTGTTTGCCAGGCTCCCAGCCCCATCCTTTTTTTCCCCCCTAGGAGTACCTGGTTGGGAGGGGAGGAGACCACAGCCACAGCAGAATCTCGAAATCTGTTCTTCCCAGAGTTGAAAGGAAGCCCAGGGGATTTTGTGGGAACGCAGGAAGGGAAGTGGGAATGAGGTGGCTGGGGTAGGCTTGTTGCTGGGGTGTAGGGACACATTCCAGGTGTGCCTTCTCCCAGTATGGTGCTTATGCCATCCTCAGGAGGGGCCATGGATGCCCTTCATGGGGTGTGGTGGTAATACAATTTTGTTTTTAGTAGATGCATGATAGATTTGGTTCTGTGCTTTAGAAACACGCCATAAAAATAGGTAGGAGGCAGAAACATGAAGCTGGGACGTCTGGGAGGGGTGATTGTGATGGTTTGGGAGAGAAACAATGAGGCACTTGGGACTAGTACAGGTGGGGTGTATTCAGAAATGTTGAGGACCCAGAATCCGTTTCAGGCTGGTGTCCATTGTCTTCCTAAGAGGATACTACGGAGTATCATTACTGTCATGGATGCTCGCTTTCGTCATTACAGGGTGTGGGGCAGAGGCAGAGAGTTGAGCCTGACTGAGTCTCCTGGGGCCACTCACTCAACCTCTCTGAGCCTCACTCTCTCATTGTAAAATGAGACTACCAGGTGTCACTGCAGGGCCTCCCAATGACTAAAGTCCTGTCACCTGATCTCTGCAGAGATCCGCCTGCAGGGGTCATTCTGAGGCCAACCAACTATGGCCCTGTTGAGTGAGATGACCCTTAAAATCCTAGTGCTTTCGTAACAATGGGGAGAATGGAAATGCTGGGGATGAAATAACAATCCTGTTGCTAGCGGCCAATGCATGGGGCATCACGCCACCTGCATGACTAGAGTTTATAGGCTTGGAGGACTTCCCCTTAACTGTTTCAGGTGAAACAGTTAAGAGGCACCTCTCAAGGGGAGGGGCTTAGGTCTGACTCAGGCCTGGCTCAGCCTTCTGATCTAGAGCTATCTTGAGGGGTCTTTCAGGGGGAAGTGAGGAAAACTGGGGCAGGAACCCTGGGGCCATAGCCCTGCTGCACCTCTCACGAGCCCTGTAAATGGGGTAATTTGTTCAACTTTGCTTGGACCTGAGTGGTGTCCTGTTACCTACATTGTCCGCTATGCTGGGGTCTCCAGCTAGTCCGAGGTGACAGTGTCTGACCCTAACTTCACCCCTGCAGATCTGGAGAATCGAAGGCTCCAACAAGGTACCAGTGGACCCTGCCACATACGGGCAGTTCTATGGAGGTGACAGCTACATCATTCTGTACAACTATCGCCATGGTGGCCGCCAGGGACAGATCATCTACAACTGGTGAGGGGCCTGGGCTATCTGCTTGGTGTTAGGGGAAGCATGTGGGGACCTCACTGTGCCTGACTCTGGTGGCAAGAGGAAAAGAGTGAGATGACCTGAGGGAGCCTTGATATAGAGTCCTGAGCTGAGACAGCCACACCCTGCTGGGACCCATTCTCATCTACAACTCTAGACTTCTTGCCATCAGAATATGACATGCCATCTTAGGGACAGAGACACACCAATCCAACAGCTCCTGCCAGTCAATGCCAAGTCCTAACACCAGTTTATCCTCCAGAGGCTGGCTTCCTCTGTAATAGTTGTAGATTATTCTGTACTATATAAATACGTAGTTTTACTATATATGTCAATTACAATAAATATTTAATAATTGTTTTAAATCAGAACATATAATCACATTGCTCCAAGCCCAAAGCAGTGTCCAAAGTTGTCATTCTGAACATTTTGTCCCACCTGTACCCCTCCCTGCTGACTCATCTGCCAAGCCCCGTCCTTCCCTGTTGACCAGTTTGGCAGTTTTTATTTATTCTTTTTGCATGATTACTGGAAGGATATGTAAGGTAAGCAATGCTAAGTGTATTGGCCTGTGGCTTGCCTTTTGGCTGCAGCCTTCTTGGAAACTGACAGCTTCCTGATGTAGGTGTGTCTGTCTAACAACCATGCCAGGCCTTTGGGTTGCTATACAAGCTCCCCCCACCCATGCACTCTTAGGTGCTAGTCTATTGCTCTCATCAGTATCACCAAGATTAGTAACTGTTAGCAAACCATCGGATGTTTAGAGAAGTCTCTCTGTGGTAAGTTCCCAGAAATGGACTAGCAGAATCAGAATGGAGCCATCATTCCGATAGATGGCTCCAGTCTCTCTAGTTAGTGCTTGGAGCCTTCCAAATTCCTGTATTCCTGCCAGCTGCATGCAAGAGTTCCTGTTTCTCCGGCTCCACCTCAGTGGACTGTATTGTTAAACGCATGGATGTTGATCAAGCTGATAGTTTATAAAGTGGTATCTTATTAGACTCTAAATTTGCCTGTGGGGTTGGGGTTGTGGCTCATTGGCAGTACTTTTATGGATACAGGTATCTCTGAGTCTTTTGTGGATGCAGGTATCTCTGGGTCACTAGCATTGAGGAAATTAGGAAAACAGTGGTGCATACTTTTAATGCCAGCACACAGGAGGCAGAGGCAGGGGCTCCAGGACAGCCAGCATAAACAGTGAAACCCTGTCTCAAAAAAAAAAAAAAAAGAAAGAAAGAAAGAAAGAAAGAAAGAAAGAAAGAAAGAAAAGAAAGAAAGAAGAAAAAAAGAAAATGGTGAAATGGTGTCCCTGTTACTAGACAGTTTCAGATTTTTATCTGACTAATAGTTGAATTTCTTCTTTGCTAAAGTTTTTATTTTGAAATAATCTTAGACCCACCAAAAAGTTGCAAAAATAGAAACCCAATTAGAATTATCTGGTGAGTCCTCACATACACATTGCCCCACCTGCTTCCCTTCACAGCCCTAGCCACTGGGCCATGCAGATGCAGGGCTGTGTGCTTCTGTGTCTTCTCCAGTATCCCCAGCTCTCCATTCCTGTCTTTTCTGGCCCAGGCCCTAATGCGAGACCCCATGAGACATCTCTAGGACCCCACAGGGCATTTCTTTCTTGTGTCCCTTCAGTCCCCTGGGATCTGCCCTTTTCCTTCATGACCATAGACCCCTGAAGAATGATGCCCAGGAATCATGTACCCAGACTCAGTTCAAAAGCCCATATTTCTAAAGCAGCTGCACTTATAAACTAGATAATACACAAATTATGTTGGAGAGACATGGGGAATCATGGGGATTGAGCCCAGATTCTTGGACGTACTAGGCAAGCCACTACCACTGATCTAAGTCCAGCACCATTTTTGCCTTTTATTTGAGGCAGAGTCTCACTAATTTACTCACACTGGCCTTGAACTTGCAGTCCTCCTGCCTCAACCTCTCAAAGAGATGAGACTCCAGGCCTGTACCACTAAGCTCAACATATGATTCAGATTTTTTTTTTTTGAGACAATGCTTCTTTATGAAGCCCTGGCTACCTGGAACTCCTCTGTAGACCAGGCTGGACTCCAACTCAGAGATCCGCCTGTCTCTGCCTCCTTAGTACTGGAATTAAAAGTGTGCGCCACCACGCCTGGTTGATACAAAATTCTTAAGAAGGCTTTTTGACTTACAGTGTATGCCTGGTACAAGGTCCAGCCTTGGCAAATGGCTGTAACACTCTGTAACACTCCCCTCTCAGGGTGTCCCCATGAGGCTATGTCTGGTGTCTTTCCCTACCGATGACATATCTCACACCTGCTGTTTCCAGCCCGTCCGTCTTGCATACAGGGAGATGCCCTGATCACTTTTGTACATTTTGCTTTTGAGTCTCAGTACCCTCTCATGGCTGTCCATCAGGGGATGTTCCAGGGAGGTCCCTGCAGGCACATTTAGGACAAGGAAATCTACCTGTTGTAGTAGGACCTATAATACTAACTAAGTAAGAAGACAGTGCTGAGCTGGGGTGGGCAGGGTAGGGAGGCTGTTGTCGCTGGTTCTCCCCACTGCTCCATCTCTACAACAAAGAGGCTCATGGGTTACTGGAGCTTAGGGCGAGAAAGGCCTAGGGCTCTATGTAAACTAGTGCTGAGTCTCTCTCCCTCTTCTAGGCAGGGTGCCCAGTCTACCCAGGATGAGGTTGCTGCGTCTGCCATCCTGACTGCCCAGCTAGATGAGGAGCTGGGAGGAACTCCTGTCCAGGTGAGTCAGAACAGTGCCTCTTAGGGCTCCAGTCAGGGCTTGGTCTGTCTGCTCATTTATCTTCCTAATTATTCATGCACTCATCCAGGCATCTGCCCACTCACCATCATCCATCCATTCATCCATCTGTCCATCTACCCATGCACACACCTACCTACCCATTCACCCACTCACCATCCATCCGTCCGCCTGTCCATCCATCCATCCATCCATCCATCCATCCATCCATCCATCCATCCATCCATTCGTCCCTGCATCCGTCCATCCATCCATCTACCCATGCATCCACCCACCTGTCCATCCATCCATCCTTTGGTCCATTCACTCACCCACTCATACACCCATTTACCCATCCATCCTTCTATCTGCTTACCTACCCATGCAACAGATATTTATGCAGGGTTTTCTATGCACTAGGCTTAGTGTCAGCATCCTGTATATAGACACTGTCTTTACTGGGCAGTGCCTCCATATCCTCCCTTGGCTGTGCAGCAGGAATGACACATTTAGGACAAAGAAACCCATGTGCTGCTTTAGTTCTAAGTAAGAAGATGGTGGAGGTTGGGGCTGTGTGGGGTACAGCAGAGCCTCCAGATGTGAGGGCTCTTTGCATCACTCCACCTCCTGACTTGTCTAGGACTGACATCAACATTCTGGAAGAATGTACATAAGCAATCTGCCCTTCCTTTTAAGGTCATATTTGCAAACTTGGACTCCCCTGGTTCTTGGAGCAGACTCAGGGGCTGTAGGGCAAGGCTTCACAGAGACAGTAGGTGGGAAGACAGCCAGGACAGCAGCAACCAGGGACTTTGGCAGTGACATCATCCCCAGCTCACCCTACTCAGTGCTGCCAGGTCATAGTTCTCCCTTCCATAGCCAGATGTGGTAGCCTTTCTGAAGGGAATGATCCAGAATCCCAGAGAAAAGCTATGGGTGAGAGGGCTGGAGATACGGCTCAGTGGTTAAGAGCACTGATTGCTATTCCAGAGGACCTAGGGTCAATTCTCAGTACCCACATGGCAGCTCATAACTGTTTGTAACCCCAGTTCCAGGGGATCTGATACCCTCACACAGATATGCATGCAGGCAAAACACTGGTGCATATAAAAAAAATAACTATAAAAAAGCAAAGCGGATTTTCTCCTCTGTCACCGCCAGAGCCGAGTGGTCCAAGGCAAGGAACCTGCACACCTCATGAGCTTGTTTGGCGGGAAGCCCATGATCATCTACAAGGGTGGCACCTCCCGAGATGGGGGGCAGACAACCCCTGCCAGTACCCGTCTCTTCCAAGTCCGAGCCAGCAGCGCTGGAGCCACCAGGGCCATTGAGGTAATGTCAGGTCCCAGAACGTGGGCAAGATTGCCCTCCTGATGTCTTTGAGGCCCACTGAGTAGACCTCCAGAGGCCCAGGGTTGAGCAGGCCGGGGTAGGATGAGGAAGCAGGTTTTCAGGGTATTCTGCCCCGGCAGCCCCTTACTTCATCAGGCTTCCATAATAGGCAGCTCACCACCTTCTCCAGAATTCATTCCGTGCAGCCTGAACTGCGTTTCTGATTCCACTGTAGTAGACCACTATGGTCTCGGCACTGTGGAGAATTACTCTGGTACTTCCTTTGTTTTGAACATTTACCTTTTGTTAATGTAGCCCCAAATTTCAGATCATTCTCGCTCATCACAGCATGTCTGAGAACTGTGGGAGTTAGCCTGACCCCTCAGTGTCCAAAGTCTGTGTGCTGTTCTGTCTATGAGGGAGGAGGCCCACTTGCTACAGGGTCCCTGGGCTGTCAGGACAGGCTGGGTTACCTTTCCTTGCTCCTGATTGAGTGCTATGTGCCCCACCCGCCTCCAGGTGATGCCTAAGGCTGGCGCTCTGAACTCCAATGATGCCTTTGTGCTGAAAACCCCATCAACTGCCTACCTGTGGGTGGGTGCAGGAGCCAGCGAGGCAGAGAAGACTGGGGCCCAGGAGCTGCTGAGGGTGCTGCGAGCCCAGCCTGTGCAGGTGGAGGAAGGCAGTGAGCCAGGTGGGAGCCAGGGCCCCACCACTTCCATCCTTCTCCCGTGTCTTCACCTCGTGGGTGTTAAATGGGAGCAGGAGGATGAAATGAGGCTGACGGCCAGCGACAGGGTAGTCCCCAGACACTGAAGGAAAGAGAACTTGGCATGATTGGTCCAAGAAGACCCCGGAGATGGTGACAAGTGGTGACAGTGTCAGAGGGGTTCTTCTTACCTTTAGAGCTACAGAGAAGGGCATTAGTCGTCTTTGATACTAAGAACCCATCCACTTCTTCTTGGTACCTCATGGAAGCAGTGAAGGGTTGCTTGGTCTGCATCTGCCCAGCAGAAACCACTGTTAGGATAGATGTTCTTCTTTCCCAGCCCCAGTTTGGTGGCTGATGGCACTGTGGCTTTTGAGTACTTGAAATGTGACTGGTGGGAATGAGTGGACATGTGATACGTTTCTATAGCAGTGGCCACATACAAACAGAACACTCATGGACAGAGCAGGTGTTATAGAAAGAACAAGGTTTGCCTTCTGGCTTTATCACTTCCAGGCTTTGTGAATTAGGCGAATCGCTGTCTCTGGGCCTCTGTATGCTGAGTGGAGTAGCCCCGTCCTGTGGTGCTGTTGTCTCTGTCATGTGAATTGCCAGCTTACCCTCTCCAGGCCTTTCCATTCCCTTCTATCTTGAGCCCCTGGGATCTTAAAGTGGAGAGCAGCCAGTTGAATATGGGCACAGTTTGGTCTCCTCAGATGAGATGTGTTCATGGGGCTATGGTTTCCCTTGGCAACTGACACCATCTCCCTTCATAGATGGCTTCTGGGAGGCTCTGGGTGGGAAGACTGTCTACCGTACATCCCCAAGGCTGAAGGACAAGAAGATGGATGCCCATCCTCCTCGCCTCTTTGCCTGCTCCAACAGGATTGGGCGCTTTGTGGTGAGTCTGGCCATGACCCCTTTGCTTGGGCCTAGGGAATTAGGTGGGTTTAGGGGTCAATGAACCTCAGAACCTAGAGACACAGTCTGGCCCAGTGGCAGGGGAAGGGCCCCTGAAGGCAGGACTGGTTCTGTGCACTCATCCTGGGAACCAATGAGAGCTGATGCTTCTTGCTTGACCTCCTCTGACACTTCCCAGATCGAAGAGGTTCCCGGCGAGCTTATGCAGGAAGACCTGGCTACTGATGATGTCATGCTCCTGGATACCTGGGACCAGGTGAGTTAAGGAGAGAAGGAGAAGGCCAAGGTAGAGGGAGAAGCAGGACTCTTAACAAGGAGGGCATAAAAGACACAACCTCACCAGTCAGTGGTGGCGCATGCCTTTAATCCCAGTACTCGGGAGGCAGAGGCAGGCGGATCTCTGTGAGTTCGAGGCCAGCCTGGTCTACAAGAGCTAGTTCCAGGACAGGTTCCAAAGCTACAGAGAAACTCTGTCTCGAAAAACAAAAACAAACAAAAAACAAAAAAATGACACAACACCAAGTGTTTCCAGGGAGGTCCTGAATGACTGTAAGCCATGTCCTCCCCTCTGTCTGAGCCTCCATTTCCTCAGATGTATAAAATGGAAGCAGCAGGACCTGCCTGGCAGGTACATGGCCATTGGAAACTGTAAAGCACTCTAGAAACCCAAGCTGCATAACTGTGCATCCTGCCCTTTCCCCCTTAGCCTCAGGTGCTGTGAATTCTGACCTTAAGTTTGTATGAAGAAAGTTGAACTTAGCAGTGTATCAGTAGTTACAGCAGATCACAGCTGCCCAGTGTCATTTGGAGGCTTGGGGATATCACTCCCCAGCTCTGAGATCTCTCGTGTCATCTGCTAGGGTGGCTGCTCTGGAGGACCCAGAGTGGATGGCATTCATTCATTCACCCACCATCAACTAAGCATCCGAACAGTACTATATGGGGGGTGCTGAAAATGTAGGATTGCATCAAGTTGACCTCCTCTCCCCCCAGGTCTGTTCCCATGGGAACGTCAGCTCAATAACCCCTTCTATCAAGTACCTGCTCCTAGCTTCCTCCAGGCTATAGAATGGCTGGACACAAAGGCCCAAGTCTGTCTTTCTCCCATGGGGCAGCTTTGAGGCAGCCCAGTGGGAAGATCATGGTTTGCTGCTTGAGCCACTGGACTGTCATTGTTGACTAAGTTGTCGGTGACTTCACCTGCTTATGCATATCCTTGGCAGTCCTTGGCCAATGTTTCTTGGCAATTCCATCTTCCAGGCAAAATGTTAAGTGCTGGGAATCCTGAGACAAGCCAAAGGGACATGGGGCCAATCCAAACTCAGAGGGTTTTCCAGTTCTATAAGGAATACGTTTCACAAATAAGGAAAAGCAGTCAAGCCTGACATTTTCTTGTCTAAGGTATCTGACAACATTGATTGCCATTGATCAATGACAACTAGTCTTGAGTGTGATTATCTTGAGAGATGCATAAAAATAGATGCAGAACTGGGGCGATGGCCCAGTGGGCACAGCACTTGCCACACAAGCATGAGGACCAGAGTTCAGGTCCCTAGAATTCAAGGAAAAGCTGAGAGTGATAAGGTGTGCCTACAATCCCATGTCCCTGAGGCGAGAGGAGAATAGAGGAACCAGATGGAATCCCCCCAAAGCTCACAGGCCAGCTAGTCTAGTTACAACACTGTGAACAAGAAGAAGATCCTACCTCAAAGTGTAAGGCGAGGACCCACACTCAAGGTTGTCTTCAGACCTCCCCATGTGCACTGTGGCACAAGTATGCACACATACATACACACAAAGATTTAAAGAAAAATAGATGGTGTGTAAAAATCAAGAGTAGGATTTTGTGTGACCAAACTTGTAATAAGGCTCACAGTGGCATGGACTTTTTATTACAAGCTTTAGACATATACTAGTCAAGACGCAGAGATGGGTAGCCTTCCGGCATGCATTTGTTGGATGGCTAAGAGCATCTGTCCACCCATTTGTTGAATGAATCCACGCCTTTGAAGGTGTGACTCTGCCCCCTATGTCGCAATGGTTCTGAGTGAAGCAGACTGGGATCAGGAGACTTGAGGAAGGGTGCATCCTGAGGCGAACTGGACCTGTCCCCCCAAAGGGGCCTCACCTCTCAGCTTCATCCCAGTGAAGATGATGGCCCAGCCTCCAGATCCTCCTGTGCTGCTTTGTCCTTGGCAATTCCCGCTGGTATTTCAGCCAGCAACTGTGACTCTGTGGTTGTTTGTTGCTTCTCTGACAGTGATCTGACTACTGCTCATGCCTCAGCCTGGGGGGAATTCTGTTCTTGCAGTCACCAGCTCTGTCATCACCACTAAATCTCTATCATTCTCTTTATCAATAAGACTTGAGATTCAAAGGCTGGCTTGAAAACCTGCTAGGTCAGAGAGGTTAAGTAGCAGTTAACTAACCTTTTCTCCTTGCTGGCGTCTCCCACAAAGCCCATTCTTCCACTCCACAAAAAAAGAAAGAAAGAAAGAAAGAAAGAAAGAAAGAAAGAAAGAAAGAAAGAAAGAAAGCAAGCTGTGCCACTCCAACTCCCTCCAGCACATCTCCGTCTCTCCCGCCCTTGTTTTGTCTGGCGTAGACTGTCACAAGCACCTCTCATGGAATTTTCATTCTACCTCTCACCTCCAGGTCTTTGTCTGGGTTGGAAAGGACTCACAGGAAGAGGAAAAGACAGAAGCCTTGACCTCTGGTGAGGACTGGTCTCGGGCGGGGATGGGATCTTTAGCTGTGGTGGTGTCTTTCTTTGGCTGTGGGGGTTGGTTGAGGGAGGTGGAGTCTTTGGCTGTGGGTGGCTGAAGGTAGGTGATGCTGTTCTAGGAGTTACCGTCCCTGGGGTGGGGACTTCCTGCTCACAGTCTGCACCTCTGGACCCCTGCTTGGGGTGATGATACCCCGGAGGCTTTCTGTGACTGCCTGAGGCAATGAGTATCAAGATGAAGGGTTATTTCGGAAGGTTCAGCCCAGGTGGATTCAGACTCTGGTGATTTTGGGCCTGTAACAAAGTATTGAGGTGGTGGGGAGTATGTTCAGAGTAAGCCATCGGACTTGGAACAGAGATGACAGGATGGGGTCTCACTGTCACTTTAAAGGAGCAGAAGACACCACCCCCTAGAGTTCTCACTGCTCCCAGGCTGAGGACCCAGGCTCTGAGGGGTGTTCCAGGTCTAAGCTATTGCAGGTGTGAAGAAATAAATGTGTCCCTTCAGAATGCCTGAGGATTTCCTTGGGGACGGAACAGAGGCAAGCCCATGTCCAAGTCCCAGGATGTCCAAGAGATTTTATTGTTAGGGTCCCTGTGTGGGAAAGCAGAATCTTGGTAGCTAATCTCGAGGCTGAACTCTAGGACTGGTTTATTTATTTAATATCTTAATCAGCAGGAGGAAATGATAAACTCAGAGAAGGTTCCTGTTCTTCCTGTGTTGGGGGCAGTCCACATGAGGTCTTTGCTTTAAGCTTTGGTGGTGGTCAGTAGGGCTGAGACCACATTCTCTGGCAGCCCCAACTCCCTCTCTGAGGAGGAGACCCTAAGATTCACTGTATTTCTTCTCCATGTTTGCCTGCAGCTAAGCGGTACATCGAGACAGACCCAGCTAATCGGGACAGGCGGACTCCCATCACAGTCGTGAAGCAGGGCTTTGAGCCTCCATCCTTTGTGGGCTGGTTCCTCGGCTGGGATGACAACTACTGGTCGGTGGATCCTTTGGACAGGGCCTTGGCTGAGCTATCTGCCTGAGTAAGGACCAGAGCCACCAGTGTCACCAGTCAGTGCCTTTGAAAATTCCCATCTCCCAAAGAGCTCATACAGCAAGCAGAAAGTTATTCCGTGTGTGTGTGTGTGTGTGTGTGTGTGTGTGTGTGTGTGTGTGTGTGTGTGTGTTTTACAGTAGCCAAAACCAGCCCTGGAAAAATTCAGGATCTTTACAAAATTGCCTCAAGTATCCATGCTTTGGAAATTAAATTCAATAAAAGCTTTGTGAAGTGTGTTCTCCCCAAGCATGTCATTGCTTTCCTCATTCCGTGGCCCTGGTCTCTGAACCTGCTCCTAACCCTGATGAGTTGGCTGGCCCAGGTAGGGGCCTTCCAGGAGCTGTAAGCCAGCAGATGAACTCCAGCCACCTTGTGTGTGTGTCTTGGTCCTTGAGAAGTTGATGGCACCTTACAGAGTGTTCTAGTTTGCTTTCTCTTGTGATAAGGACAGTGACCAAAAGCAATGAAGAGGAAATGGCGTCTTTCATCTCCTAATTTGTAGCGTGTCATGAAAGGAGGTCAGGGCAGGAACCTTGAGGCAGGAACTGAAGAAGAGGCCATGGAGGAGTGCTGCTTATTGGCTGGCTCCCCAACCTTGCTTATACAACCCAGGCACCACCACCTCTAGTTGGCTGGGGCCTCTCCCATCAAACGTTAATCAAGAAAATGTCACCATAGACTTTCCTACACACCACTGGTAGAGGTAATTGCTCAACTGAGGTTGCCTTTCCCAGATGACCCGGGTTGTGTCTAGCAGAGAAAAACTAACCAGAATAAGAAGCCGGCAACCAAGAGGGGCAGGAAGGAAAGAGGCCGGGTGGAAGTGTCCTGCTCACTGCTTGGTCCAGCAGTGTCTGCAAAGCTTTTAGGTAGGCCTGGTCCAAACAGAAAATGTTTTGATTTGTTTTAAATTGAGATGGTTCATTTTTTGTTTCTTTTCTTTCTTTCTTTCTTTCTTTCTTTCTTTCTTTCTTTTTTTTTTTTTGGAATTGAACCCCAGATCCTGTGCAAGGTAGATAAGTGCTCTACCAGTGAGCTACACTCCCAACCTGTTCTGTGGGGGGGGGGGTAGGTCAGAGGACAGCTTTGAGGAATCCCTTCTCTCCTATGCTATGTGAGCTGCAGGTGCCTTTATCCTCTGAGCAACTTCACCTCTCCCTTCCTGAACCCTGTCCTATTTTATTTTGAGAAAGGGCCTCACTAAGTTGTCCAGTGTATCCAAACTTTTCCTCTGTCCTGTCTGCAGGTGCCCACAGCTGCGTATGAAATAATCATTTGGATGCTTAATATTAATTATAATTGCTTGGCTGATGACTCAGGCTTCTTACTGGTGAGCTCTCTAATAATCTGCATATCTCCACATACCCGTGGTTTACCGGTAATGCTCTGGCATCTTACTCCTCCAGCAGCTGCTGGTGTCTCCCTGACTCCACCCTCTTTCTTTCTGTCTCTCAGCCTGGACTTCCTGCCATAGGCCAAAGCAGCCTCCCCATCAACCAATCATAATAAACATATTCAC
>JAQHUG010000401.1:1195929-1225309 GCA_028555095.1 Dicrostonyx torquatus | reverse complement strand
GAGCCGAGTTGAAGGCCACCTTCTGTAGCTGTTCTCACTGAAGCACTCAGTGCCGTACATGTGGACACTCTGGGAAGAGACACATGTTCCAGTGGATCATTCCCTTGGAAATAAAGGTTTGCTGGCTGATAAAAGGAAATCTGAAAAGCAATGGTAGGTGGCCAGGCTCAACAGTGTGGGGACTCACAGGGTAGATGACCAGACGTGGGAAGAGTGTGGGAACTCACAGGGTGGACGGCCAGGCATGGAAAGACTGCAGGGACTCATATGGTAGTAGCCAGACATGGGAAGAGTGTAGGGACTCACAGGGTGGACGGTCAGGCGTGGAAAGAGTGTGGGAACTCACAGGGTAAATGGCCATTCATGGGAAGACGGGCAGTGTGGGGACTCATAGGGTGGACGGCCAGATGTGGGAAGACAAGCAGTGTGGGGACTCACAACAATGAACTTGAAAGCATAATAAACCCTGTGTTTTGTGTTTTCTTTTTTCTATTCGGGGCTGTGTTGTGAACATGTGGTTACAGTCAACCAGCTCCTCTTTTTGCCCTGAATCAGTACCTAACACTGAAGTTAAGATTTAAGGCCCCCCTCAACTATGAATGCAAACTCCAGTGAACTTCAAAGCAACAACGCAGAAGGACACCAGACTCTGACAGAGGGAAACTGGTTATAGGGTACACACTTTATTACACACGGCTGAAGGGGAGGACTCGTGAAAACCCACACCAGCAGCCTCCCCATGTCTCGCCTTTCCCCTCCCCTCCCTGTGACTACGCTGTAGCCTACTGGATACTAATTCACAAGGCACAAAAGCAAAGACCAGTCGGTGTCTGTTGGGAGAAATTTAGAGACCCAGTGTATCATTTTCCACCTCTGAGAAGGTGTTTTCACCAGGACATGGGTTTTCCTGGTCCTCAGTGGAGGGCAAGTCACTTCTCTAAACAGATGAAACCATCATTTTAAATTCAAAATATAAATGCAACTTGAGTCCTGGGTGGAAATCTCTATACATCTCTAGAAAAGCCAGCTGGGTTCAAGGCTTAGAAACAGGGTGTGAGGGAGGTGGAGGCTCCATGTGGACCTGGCAGCGCACAGCTAATGGCGGATGTGGATAGTACTCCCACCACAGGGAACCCTTCTTTTAGGTTTCCCCAGGTGAATCAAGAGCCTCAAAGATGTTGCAAAAGTCACCACCAAGCTTTCCAGGCCAAGGGAAGGATGTCACAATAAGAAACTGTGGTGCACAGGGACCAACCTCTTCCTCTATTGGTATCAACGTTTTATATGAAAACAACAGCAAAATTCCTGGTCAAACAAGCATTTTCTCTCTGCACTGAGAGCTCAGCATGGGTGTCTGTGCCAGATCAGGGATCACACGCTCCGTGTGTTAAACTACTCAGGTAGGATTAGCAGTCAAAATATTCATAGTGTAGAATAGTTAACAGTATGCAGAGGTCAAAATATAATGGTTTTCTTAAATTTTTTTTTTAAAAAGTACTTCTGTATGTAAGCTATTCAAATGGGCATATAACAATTATTTATAGAACTTAAAAAGTTAGTTTTGAAAATCAAAAATTTAAAAACCTGATACATGAAAATAGGCAAAAGTGAGAAAAAGCACTTTTGTGACAAGAATTTAGCTGCTCTTAAAGGCAGCACAGAAAAGGATATCAAGTCGTGGGGGAGGTACAAAGGGCTTGTAAAAACTGCGGGTACTATTTTCAAAAGGACAACTCACCACAGTGGGGAAGTATGGTCCCCAGAGTAGGGAGGTGCGGTCCCAGGACGGGAGGGAGGAGGTATGGGGAGTGGGGAAGTACGGTCCCAGGACTGGGGAGGTATGAGGAGGGGGAAGGTACGTCCCCAGAACGGGGAGGTCTGGTCCTGGGAGGGGGAGATATGGTCCCGGGATGGAAAGTATGGGTCCGGGTCCAGGAGGGCTAGTCAAGCTTCTTTCTTGAGTTCTGACAGGTTCATGGAGGAGTTTGGGCTTATATCAAGTAGACAGACACTGGGGAAATGCCCTTCAAGATTCTCTGGTGGCCCAGAGAAACAGAGTGACACAAGTCTTCACTGTGCAGAGCATTTGCCCAGTGGGGTCGGGTGGCATGTCGAGGCTGTTCCTCGCCCGGCTTGACTGCTCACATAGGGCTCAGACAGTTTAAAGGAAGTTAGAGAGGGCTTCAGCCTACTACAAAAAAAAAAAAAGATGCAGATTTAGATAAAGAGTAAGTTATTGTGCATAATCCACCCATCTGTCTCTCAGTATTTACAAGCCAGTGATTTTTGTTTGTTTGTTTTGGTGCTAAAGATGAAACCCGGAGCCTGCTACACAAATGCTCTACTATTGAGCAAATCCTAGCTCTAAAGTGGTCTCTCAGTTGTTCTTAGCATTGCTGTCCCTTATAAGAGTCCCTTGGTCTACATACAGAAAAGGGGAGGGATGGGAATAGTCAAGCTTCCTGCTAATCTCACTGCGAGTGAATGGCTAAATTGGTCCCCACTTTCCCCTGGGAAGGGTTCAGCACAGTGCTGCACAGACCTGCACAGCTCAATGTTTAGAGCTCATGAGGCCCTGCAGCATATCGATGGGCAGAGGAAAGACAATGGTGGAGTTCTTCTCTGCAGCGATAGTGGTCAGTGTCTGAAGGTACCGGAGCTGAAGGGCGGCAGGGGACTCCGTGATAACTATGGAAGCTTCTTTCAGAGCTCTGGACGCATTCATCTCTCCCTCAGCTGCAATCACCTACGGAGGGGGAAGAAGAGGTCAGTTGGCAAACAGCATGGTGCCACCCTGCAGTCTTCAAGTAAAGGCTCATGTGCATCGGGCAGAATTCGGGACTTCCCAGGAATCCATCAACGTCTAGACCCTCACTTCCAGATGTTCTTTTCCTGAAACTGAATTGCGTAAGGATGTGCCTGGCTCAAGGTACTCTTTTTTCCTGCTGCCTGCCCCCCCTGAACAGGGAAGCACAGTCGTACCGAACAGGGTATTGAACAGTCCACCGCACTGTGAAGGGGTGAGCGGCTGACTTCATGTGTGGATACAAACCCTTTGCAAATCACGTGGATTCCAGTTCTTTGAAATCAAAGAAAGGAAAGACTTTATTGAACCAAAACCTGAAAGATCCTGTTTGATAGAAGACGGCAGTGTGAGTTTTAGCACACGAACTCGTGTGCATGCTAGGAAGTGCATGACAGCTCCATAGTAGCGAGTACTAACCATCCACACACATGTGAGTGACCCTTCACACATTCAGAAGCGTATTAGGAGATTACTTATTTAGGAGAAACTCTGAAACTCTTGCAGAACCCTCTTCAGACCTACAGAAAGCTTTCATTCTAGCCTGTCCTGAATATGTTGCTGTAGGATGATGAAATAATTCCCAATTAGCTGCCTTGGTCATGGTGTTTCAGCACAGTAATAGACAAGTAGCTAATACACTCTTCTGGAAATGGGACAGCATTTCATGGTATGATCAGAAGGCAGACAGCAGAGAAATCAAGTTCTGAATGTTGTATCCAAGTCACAATCCCCAGAGAGACTACCAGGATCCAGTCAAGTCCAGAATGCAAAAGCAAGGTTTATTCAGCACACTCTCCAGGCAGGCTGGTGCCTCAACCACTACTCGACACAGCGCAGTAGGGAAGAGAACCCCCCTCATCATTTGGGTTGACATTATATAGGCAAAACCAGCAAGCCAGGTTCATTTTGGGCCAAAGGAGTTGGTTTTACGTAACAGCAGGTGTCTTATCTCTAACATGCCCCCTCCCCAAAGTGGTTATGCCTAGCAGGCCCCCTCCCCAAAGTGGTCATCTCTAGCAGGTACCCCCTCCCCAAAGCCCTCCTCCAAGTGGTCAATTTTCCTGCTCCCTGATAGCCCACAGAGTTAGGTGTTAACTGGTGGTCCACTGCCAGGATACCAGGAGCACTTTGTGGTCTGCACTTTGAGCTCAGCATCCTAGTTAGACATCCTGTTTTCAACTAGCCCTAGATGTCTTGAATTTGAACCTAGTGCCCTAATTAGCTACTAAGCAAGCAAAAAGTTTCTTAAAATTTTCCATGTCCTTACACTGAATAAGTGGAGGCTGTTAGAGAGGGACAGTAAGAAACAAGCCCAGATCTGATATATATGATATATATATCAATATATATCTATATCTATCTATATATATATATATGTATTGAAGGTGTCTGCTTTTCCTTTTTGTTTTTTGAGACAGGGACTCACTATGTAGACCAATCTAGTTTCAAACTCATAGAGCTCCACCTGCTTTTGCCTGTTGAGACTGATGGATATGGGAGGGGAAGAGACAGGACCCTGAGTCTTCAGTCTCCAAATTCTGGTTGCATCATTAAATAGAAACACCAGATGTTATACTCACTGAGAGAAAAGATCCAATTTGTAGGATCAAAACTTCAGTTTACCGAAACGAACCATCATGTCTCACCTTGGTCTATGAGATGAGAGGCAAGTGCCAGACACACCCAGAGAACCAGATAAAGGGGTTCTGGGGCAATCACTGGAGAAAGCATATGAATGGGAGGCTCAGACTTCTTTTATGTCATCTTATACATCCAATTAGGCACATTTTAGTCTGGACATGGATTACAAATATTTCATTTCCCACCTCCAATCAATGAACAATTTACTGGCCAGGAAGCCAGATCCACTATGATGGGCACACATTTAGTTCATCCAAAGCTACTCTGAGCAAGCTGCCAAAGATAGGAGCACATGCTGCAGGCTTTGTCTAGACATAGCCAAGTACACTGTGGACAGCATCTTAGAGCAAAGCAAGGTCCTTGCCTCTGGATGGGGTCTCTGGCCAAATGCACAGCGATTCCATGTAAATCAACACTTCCTTTTCACAGCCCACCATCTATCTTGTCATTTGTTCCTCTGTGCTGGAGATGCTTTAAAATGAGATTTAGTCAAGATTTAGTATCTGCCATCATGTGTCTTCCTGTGTGGACACTTTTGAGTGGCTTCCTCTGCTCACATTTTCTTTGGGAGCAGTGCTGTGTTCATTCTTGCTGCACACTGTTACTGCCTGTGACTAACTAAGCCTTTATCAATCTAACTCAGGATGGGTGCTTGGAAAGTTTCCAGGTTGGGGTGAAGTGTTCTGTGGCACACCCCTGGTAAACATGGGCATGGATCTGTGAGATACACACTAAGGAGTGGAGCTACTGGCCATGGCCTCTGCAAACATCCAGCCTTAGTAGATATCGCTACACTGCCTTCCAAAGTGACGGTACCAACAGGCATTCCCACAGCAGAACACAAGGGCTCCAGTTCCCGCCTCTCCACTCCTAGTTCCTCTCACACACTGTTTTCAAGCCATCCTGATGGATATCTAGGGTGGGATCTGCCTGTGACTAGAATTTGAGTTTCCCTGTGGCTAATTAACTTGAGGACTCCATTCTGGAGTCTGTGTTTATGGTCTCTCACCCGCTCTCTCTCTTGGCAACTTGCTTACTGAAGAGGCGGCCGCCTTTTATCTCCCGTGAGAACTTGAGTGTAAGCAAGGCCACAGCCATTTCAGAACTATTTATTCCGTAGTGTACTTTAAGAAGCAGGCCCACTGTGCAGATCCCACCCTTGAGGACAGTCAAGCTATTGCCCAGGTTCATGTCACAGCTGTCAGGCTAAAGGACAGCATGGTAGCCAGAGTTCTAACTGGCCTCCTTTATCTTTGCTCCTTGTTTAGAGAAAGACAGGAACTGTTGAGATGTTGTAGAAGGCCAGTGGTGGGAGTCCCAGAGGAGATGGGAAGGGAAAAGGGAGGAGAGAGTTCCTATCACTAATCAACTGTGGGACCTTGAGGAGATCGCTCTGCTCTTCTGGGCTCCAGTTTTCACTGACTAGGATGGCAAACAAGTTTCATTTTGAAGGCTTGCTCCAAGCCGCTGAGGGTTGCTATCCGGAGCACCACAAAAGGGTTCTGATGCCAAGTCTAAGCTCAGGGGAAACAGCTCTGCAGGTAATCACTGACATGGGGATAGAAGGTACAGGTTCTCAGCAAGGAACCCTTTGATTTTGATATTCTATGCATGAGAAATTATTGTTTTACATGGTATAAAATGGGCTTTTAGCTAATGACAGATAATAAGGTAAAATAAGGTAAAAGCAATTCCTAGTTTCCAAATAACTGGATGGTAAAAGGAGACCTCTCACAACACCACACATACTGAAAGTGATGGTTTGGCAGGAACGCACTTGAGAGTTCTGCAATGTCACAGGCACTCGTGAGCATCTGCAGAAGGCATGAAGACTCTGGCCAAGGCAGCATGCCAACAGGCTACTCCTCTGTTTGGTACTGGCTGCTGAGACATAACGGCCAGTCTGTGGCTGAGACAGGTATCCTATGGCATGGACAGGGTTCTGTGGTCGGCCACTCGCCAACTACTACCCCTTTCCAGTGATGACAAACTGGTTTGCTCCTGTGTTTAGGAGACCTGTCAAAGGCACAGCAAACCCTCCTGGAAAACTGCTCTTGCTGTTCACAGGGTAAGGCTGTGTGGCCATGCTGGGGTGTGCTTTTCCCAGAGAGAATCCCCCTCTATACAGTAAGCCTTTGCCCTTTACTTCCCCCTTAGGAATGCTGTGAACTTCGGAGCGAGGCACTCTCCACCACAGGCTATTTACAGTGAGAACCCGGGTCCAACTCTGCGGAGGCCTACCTCTATTTCCAGTCCTGGGGTTTAGGGAGATGCTGCATATTTTGATACATTGATATCTTAAAAGATACAATTCTTTTTGATGCTAGCTTACCAAATATTTCCTCAGCACTACCAGAAGGGCCACTCATGTAGGCTTAAGACAAAGGCAAGATGAAGATGAGAAGAAAGAAAACACAAAAAGAGAAGAAACCTGTGGGAATGGGGGAAAGAAGAAGCAGTACGAAGGAAAGGTCCCTGGAAAAGAGAGGGAGTGGAAACCATGAGAATGAGTGAGGGACAGGTGGCAGTAAGCTGAGGCAACTGTCCTGCGCTCTGAACGACAATCTGCCTTTAATTATGAACTGAGGAAATCAAGAATGCAGCTCACGATCCTGAGAGAATGATACAAATCTAACAGACCAACATTCCCATGAGACCTAAGTGAAAAGGCCAAGATGCAGGACAGTGTGCGCTGTGTGGGTGTACTTATGCCAGTAACCCAAGAACCTAGTTAAATAAAATGCAAGGACAGGACTAGGGAGATGGCTCACCAGATAGTGTGTCCTGTACAGTCATGAGGACTGGAGTTTGGATTCTTCAACACTCATGTAAAAGCAAGGCGTGGTGGCACACGTCTGTAACCTCAGTACTGGAGGAGGGGAGGCAGGCGGGTCCTGGGGCCTTGCTGGCCAGATAACTCCTTGTCTCAAAAATGCACACACACACACACACACACACACACAATGTACTCGTGCATACACACATGCGCACATGTACACACACGAATGCATAAACACATGTGCATACAAATGATACACACACTCACATGCACACATATATCAATACACACACGCATGCACACATGCACGATGATGCACTTGCATACACACACACACACACACACACACACACACACAACTGTTAAGAGTAGTAGCCTCTGAGGAAATAGGAACAATGGGAAGAGCATCTATACTAAACATTCAGGGCTGTTTCACTGTTTTTCAATGAGAGTGTTTTTATTTCTGTGGATTTTAAAAAGGAAATCAAACTAAACAAAACAGAGCCTAAACAAGCAGGAAACATTACCTTGGCTCTTGCTTCCCGGGCAGCTTCTGCTTCTGCAGCCATGGCTCTCTGGAGCTGGACTGGCAGTTTTACGTCCTTAATCTCTACACGCTCCACCTTTATTCCCCAGTTATCGGTGGCGTCATCCAGTGTACTCTGGAAGGAGAGAAGAAAGCAAGTGCAGCACACAAGGCACCAATGCTCCTGTCCAGGCGCCAAGAGCAGCTGCATCTGCTGAGATGTGGGGTCGATCAGGTTTGGTGACAGTGGCAGAGAAACAGCACCATGGGACTGAAGCTGGGGCTGGAGAACAAAGAAACTGCCCTGATTCTATTACTAAGGAGCTAATGCAGGTGTTGGCAAACTTCGAAGGGGTCATAAAGAAACTGTTTATTTGAGGTTTCCACTGTCCCTCTTTCAATATTCTACCTCGCTCTCATAAGTCAAGAGCAGGATGGGTAACAACAGTGAACAGCTGAGGCCGTATTCCTGTGAAACATGAATGCAGTGGCCAACTTGGGCTAAGCTTATTTTGTTAGTATTTGCCTACTTGAGTCAATGTGATGCCATGAAATCCTGTTTCACTCCTCTCTTTAGAAGGGCAGGAATGAACCACACTATTCCATGAGGGTATGATGGCGTCACACAGGCCATATATTCCTTAGCAGGGAGGTGGCAGTGATGCTGAGGCAGGAACGCAAGGCCAGCCTGGGCTACAGAGCAGGTTACAGGGCACTCTGAGCTGTAGAGTGATAGCCGTTTCAAAACAAAACAAGCCACAGACTTAACCATGGCGAAACCTCTATGAATGGCAGGAATTCATATTTATAATACTATAACATTTTTGAACAAGTCAGTCTTACTATTAGTAACATCTACCTCACAGTCAAGACTGGAAAGCATGGCAGGTATGCGCGGATTCATGGCCCTGTCCACACACCAGGGCTTCAGTGGTATTCTTGGAGAATAACATCTTAACCATTATGATCTTATGATGAGGACAGTATGGATTCTGGGGAAAATACACTGAAAGGAATCTAAAAATAGCATGCACCTGATGCCATGAACCCATGAATATTAGTCTGAAAACATTTATATAAAGTCTGGACCCCTGGAAAAGAAAAAAAGGCAGCAATGCCATTGATAGTCATGAATCCAGTGCGATTATCTCTCTGGGCTAAGTGACAGAGCCACCTTCTTCACCTGCTGTAGGATAAAGCTCTTGTATACTGTAAAGATTTGTCATTCATATTAGTATAATAAAACACTGATTGGCCAGTAGTCTGGCAGGAAGTATAAGTGGGCCGACTAGATTAGGAGAACTCCAAGAAGAGGAAAGGAAGAGACGCAATCACCAGTCAGACACAGAGGATGCACAATGAGAATGCCTTACTGAGAAAAGGTACCAAGCCACGTAGCTAAACATAGATAAGAATTATGGGTTAATTTAAGTTTTAAGAGCTAGTTAATAATAAGCCTGAGCTAAGAGGCCAAACAGTTTATAATTAATAAAGCCTTTGTGTGTTTCTTTGGGACTGAATGACTGTGGGACCCAGTGGGACAGAAGCTTCCATCTACACTCACCTGCATGTGGTGTGCAATCTCCTCCCTGTCAGAGAGAATCTGAGACAGGTTCTTGGTGCCCAGGGCATTCCTCAGTGTGGTTTGTGCCAAAAGACGGGTTGCCGAATCTGCATTGGTGATATTTGCCACAGCCAGGGTTGCATTCTGAACACGGTAATAGACCACGCCATCCACACTGATTGTCACCGAATCCTTAGTGAGGACCTACAGGAGGCAAAAGGCAATCACACACTGGCCACAGCTTCTTCATTGTCACTACAAATGCTCTTCTTTGAATCCTTAAGCAATAGCTGATTTTCTTGAGTAAGGCATCAGAAAGTTAATTACACCTTTCGAGATTTCATCAAACATTCCTAGTTATCCAACTCCACAGATTCATTCAATCACTCAACAGATTTGGAGATGCCACTCATAGCTGGCATTGTTCTTGTTCATTTCTTTCCAGCACTCAGATGTCTTCTCAGTGGCCTCCCTGACTGTCACGGTCAGGCACGCCTCCTGGGCACCTCCCTGCACCTCTGTGGAGGGACACACTGAGTGGGACGTGGAGTTTTCCCCATGGATTGAGTTTCCTTTCTTTATTCCTCATTTGATTTTTGTTGTTGTCTTTTTTTTTTTTTTTTGAGAGAGGGTTTTCTCTGTGTAGCAACCCTGGCTGTCCTGGAACTTGCTGTGTAGACCAGGCTGGTCTCAAACTCACAGAGATCCTTTTAGTGCTGGAATTAAAGGTGTGCACGACCACCTGGCAACTGTGAGTTTCTTAGAGGCTGTTTTTCTTTGTTTCTCTGGCACTGGCAGTGTGACTGATACATGGAGGTCCCTACATGAGAGATGAACTGAAATGAGATCCTAGGAAGTGAGGGATGAGCCACGCAGGAGCGAAGTCCAGAACCTGAGCTGGCTCTGCGTGCACCAGCTGGGTGGGATATAGCAAGCTGGAAGTCATGAGACCTGGAAGCCCCTCATCTGTGACTATTTCTATGATCATCAAGGGAGGAGTTGTCATGAAGGAAGTCTTTTAAAATATCCCCAGCTATACCAATGAAAAGCAATTGCAACAGCTAAACAGCCCAAGCCCTGCCAAGCTCCAAAGCAGCAATCCTCTTTTGCTGTTCAGCAATCTAAAAACACCTCTAAACTAGATAAGATGGGAACCTGTTCACAAATGCACAGTACCCTACCACCTCATGTGACAACCTCTCTTACCACGATGGGAAAATGAATGTCACTCACAGATCTTGCCACTGTGACTGCCTGCCACAGCTGTGTTCAGAGTATCCCTGCTCGCTGTTTACTGTGGGCAGAGTGTTTATCTCCCTTTGCAGCAAGCTCACAGGGGATGGGGAAGTTTCTTGCCAAGTTCCAATCCACTCTGGGTCTGGCAGCTTGCAGAGGAAAGGGAAGAGCGCTCTCGCACAGAAGTGCACAGCAACATGCCAGATGCCTACAATGTTTACACAAGAAAATGCCACACAATTCCCAGCCCTCCCAGGAGCTCCAGGGAGCCCATCAATGACAGGGAAACGTGCAGAGAGTCCAGAGATGTGTGGACTGAGAAGTCCGACCGCACCAGATGCTTGGATCAATATCAGTAAAGGAGTTCCCATCTGGTGTCTGGATTTTGTGATCTGTGATAGAAGAAAGCTAGGCTCCAGCATCATGCTGAGTTCCTGGTCTGTGCCCACGGAACATGCTCTCCCTCCTCTCACAGTTAGCCCGTTCAGCAGCCTTGGGGACTCCTGTCTGCAATGGTTACTATGTCTCCTGACATATGGATACCAAATGGCCATGACAGAGCTGGTGTCCAGTGCAGTGAGCCCTGAGCTGAGAGGAAAGCAACAGAGAATCCCCAGGATTTGTCTCACTGAAGCTGCGGCCTTCTAGGAACTGTGTGGATGCTGACTGAGCTGCTTGTCAAGAAGCCTGGAAAGGCGCAAAATGACACAGAAATTCCTAAAATACCAAATGAGCAGTTGCTAATTCTTTGGCTTCTGACCAATTATCTCAAATAAAAATGAAGATCCTTAAAAGGATGTTGAACTAGACTGATTTCTTTTCTGTCAGAAACCCATGGAAGAGAGTTGTGGTGGGAACAATGATAGCTCCATGTCCCTGGGTCACACAGAGTTTCTAATAACAGCAACGAGCACTCCCAGGGCACTTCAGACTCAGCTCTCTGCTAAGCAGTTCCCGCTCAGAATCTCGCTCACTCCTTACAACACCACATAAGTAGGCCTCAGCATTATGACCTCCACTTTATAGTTGAGGACGCTGAGACACAGAAAACTGAAAGACCCAAGGTCGCAGAGCTGGGAAAGGGAAGGCAGAGCTGCCAGCGCTGGCCTAGGGAGGGCTGTGTGAGCCCTCGGCCATAGCTGGAGAATGGCTCACCTCCTGAGGAGGAATATCGAAGGAGATGGTCCTCATGTCCACCTTGATGAAGCTGTCAGTGCAGGGCAGGACAAAAAACAAACCTGTAGACACGCACAGGATGAGAGAGACTGGATTAGCTCAGCTTGATCAGTCCTAACGGGCTCAGTCCCAGCTGCTGTTTTTAACACTCTGGCTCACTTGTCACCCTAAGAACTCAGTCCTGAGCACAGTCTCGCAGGACTCCCCTGGCCCTCAGTCTCTTTCTCTCTCTTCAGGCCTTGCACCCTCCCTGGACACAGTACAGCACCTCCACTCTGCTATTCTCTCCCTCCATGGCTCTGCATGGAATTATTTCTGTCAAGAATACTCTGTGGCTAATACTTCTTCATGCCTCAGAGTTCAGAGAGCCCAGCCACAGTTGTATTTACCATATTTAGAAGGCTGAGGCATGAGGATTGCTGGGAGTTTGCAGCCAGCTTAGGGTACACAGTGAGTTTCAGGTCAATCTTTGGGATGCTGCTTTGACAAGAACAGAACAGAACAGAAAAAAAAAAAAGAAAGAAAAGACAACCAGAGGGGCTGAGATGGCTCAAGAATGTTTACTGCTCTCCCTGAATGACCCAAGTTCAGTTCCCAGCACCCATATAGACTGCTCACAACTGCCTGTGACTCCAGCTCCAACTATCTGATGGATTCTGAAAGCACATACACTCATGTGCACATATCCACATATGAACATATAATTGTATTTATTTGTTGTTTGTTTGGTTTTGGTTTTTCAACATAGTTTCCCCTGTGTTGCCTGGTTGTCCTGAAACTCTTCTGTAGACCAGGCTGGCCTTGAACTCAAGATCTACCTGCTTCTGCCTCCCAAGTACTGGGCGTGGCGGCACATTCCTTTAAACCCAGCATCTAACTGAAGTCTTTCTTTGGATGGATTCTCATGCTCAGCCTCCCACAGCTGTGGCCAAGGCAAGCGATAACCTAATCACCCTAAACAGATAGTAATGGGTGGGACAGCACCCAGCCTGGCCAGGGCCACTGGCTACTACTGTCATACAGCTTTTGTTCCTAGAAGAGGCCTCACTGGGGACTCATATCAGTAAGGCATTCCAGTCTCATAGAGTGGAGAGAGGGCTCAGCAGTTAAGGGCACCTGATGGTTTTCCAGAGGCCCAGGGTTTGATTTCCAGCACCAACACTGGGTAGCTCCCAAATTCTGTAACTGCAGCTACAGAGGGATCCCATATCTCTGGCCTCTGTGGATGTGCACATAACCCCCTACACACACACACACACACACACACACACACACACACACACACACGTTTAAAAAAAACCACAACACAGACAGAAACCTAGTACTGACCAGGTCCTCTGGCGCCTCCTTGCAAAATGCGACCCAGCCTGAAGATGATGACCCTTTCGTACTCCTTTACAATCTGGAATACAAACAGGAATGAAAAGTCACCATGATGGGCACACACATGTACGGACATAGCTTCTTAAACATGTCTCTGCTCTTGCCAGGCTCAGAGCCTCCTGGTGTTTTCTCCACTCCCGACAGTGTCTATAGACATCGATCTGACATTTTCTCCATTCCTGACAAGTGTCTATAGACATCGATCACACTGCTTATTTATTGTACACACACCCTTATGCTTCTTACAAAAGCAAGGGGCACTGGGAGTCGTGACACAGACCTCTAGTCTCAGGGCTCTAGAGGCAGAAGCCAGAGGATGATGAGTCTGGGCCAACCTGAACTACAAAGTGAGTTCAAGGCCAGCCTACACTACCTAGAAGTCCCTGTCCCCAAACCCAGAAAAACACTCTGGTTGTGGAACATTGGGAATCAGAGCCGAGTGGGGAAATCCATCTCCACCCTCATTAGCATCCCTGCTGATCATTCATGTTTTGTCTGTTCAGAAAAGCTTATAGCTCTTTTTCTGATTCCATTAATTACAATAAAATGTACCAGAAAATGCAGGTCGCATATTCATTATTTTAGGAATATGCAAATGCAAGTATTAGTAACTTCGTAGGAAAGTTCTATGCTGAGGAGCGTTCGCTCTGTTCCAGGCTCTGCAGTCAGGAGGTTCCAGGCTTTGCAGGCAGTTCATTTCATCCCCGCCATCGTCCTCAGCAGTGACTGCCATTTTCTCCCGTTTTATAAGTGAGGAAATATGGCAATGGTGGTACTGTCAGCAAACCCACCCTGCCCTGCCATCCCTGCTGTGAGATGCTTTCTCACAAGTTGTCCCACACCCCAACACAGAGAACTGGCATGGCCATCGTCACTTTGCCTGTGAGGAAGAACTGAGTGGATAGTGGCTGAAAGGAGTTTAAGAGCTACTATAATTCATCAGCAGAATGTGTTTTCCAAAAGAGAGATAGAAGAAAAAGAACCACAGGCCAGTGCAATATCCCTCTATCTGTCCCATAGGCCACGTGGCTTACAGAGGGAGGAGCTACCCTGTTCCAGAAGAGAAAGAAATGCTCTTTACCTTTATGCAAATCCATACTGATAGGGGGAAGGTTATAACTACCAACAAGAACGAGAAAGCCACCAAAATCCATCCACACGGTCCCAGTTCAGACTTGGAGTTTTCTGTTGAAAACAAAACCATACAGCTTGTTACAGGCCATCACTGCACCCCACTCCTCCCGGAACAGCCCTGTGCTCGCCATGCTGGCTGCTTCACCTGCATCTCCGTCTAAGTCTCACATGGCCTGACTTGCACCTGCCCACATCTCACATCGCCCTCATTTCTCCAGCGAACGCTAATCAGACACTGCTTTTTATTTTGCCTCATATATAAAATGATGAAAACAACAAACACTCGGCTTCTACCACATACAGTGAGGAATAAAGAGTCATAACCAGGTGGGGAAGGGGAGCGGTGTCTGCTTGGGAGATTCAGGGTGGAAAGGAGAAGAGGGGCACACATCGGGCTGGGGGTGAGAGTGGACAGGGATGGCTGCATCACAGCCTTTGTCAGCTTCCTAAAAGTAAGGGAAACACCAACAAAAAGACAAGAGGAAATGTGTGTTCTAGTTCAGGGCGCAGCATGGCTCATGACAAAAATCATAAGGCACGTAGCCATTACAGTGTCATTATACAAATTCTACACACCGCTACCCCGGCTTATTAACTGCCACTATTTCCTGTTTAGTAAAGAGGCTGTTTCTGGTTTCTTGTTATTAAAAACAATGCTGTGATGAATATCATTGAACTTGGTCTTCCTCCTTCTTTTGCATATACATAGTGCTTTTGCCTAATCACAAATTCAATACATATACATCCTGATGCAAAACCATGTAGAAAAACATAAAAAGAGGGAAAAGCTACTTTAAGCTCGGAAACAGCTAACTGTTTCAATACATTCTTCCAACCTCTTTCCTGGTTCACAATATATTTTAAAATTCAAATAAATAAATAAAGTTAGTAGCATATCCCCCTCCAGCTATTATTCTTTACATCTTTATTTGCCTCTATAGCAATGAACTTGTACTTTTCTTGATTTTGACTTAAAAAAAATCAAAGTTGTTGCACTACTGAAATTAACAAGGTGCCGCCAGTGAGATGGCGCAGCAGGTAAAGGTGCTTGCTGACAAGATAGGGACACTTGAGTTTGATCCCTGAACCCACATGGTAGAAGTTGTCCTTCAACTGCCACACGCATGCTGCCACACTGGCACTGTGGCATGTGTGCTCTGGTGCATGTGTGCTATGGCATGGATGCACATGCACAGAAACACATTTTTTTAAAGTCAAATAGTTCAACAAATTAATACAAAAGTGCAGTTCCCATCATTACACCAAGATTCTTCAAAGCCCAGAGAAGTACATGGTATCAGAGATGAGGACCAGGGAGTTAGGTGGATAGTCGGAAAACTGGACATAGTCTTGTCCATTTCAAATGCTTGGCTAGAAATACTGAAGCAGCTCCACGCCAACACTATTATATTTATGTTCTTACTCCCTTTACAATGAAATGATCCTGTTACTATCCATCAAGATCCCATCCCATCTGGTCACAGTTCAACAAAGTGTATAAACTACATTTCTCAGGAGGTGGGGTTCTGCTGGGCTCATAAATGAATCTCAGTCAGCCATGATTGTTGGGCAAATAAGAAAAAGCAATTCTCAGTTGCCCACCAAAATTTCATGAGCCTCCTTTCCTCAGACTTTCTCAGTTATTAATTTAAGGCTATCTCTTTCTGTAGTTTATGAGGAAGGAAATGATAAGCAACAAGCAATCAACATTCCAGAGACATTGTGGCTTAAATACTTGTCAATGCTTTATTGGGGGAAGACTTCTAAAGAGCAGGGATCTCACCATACTTGGTTGTAAACTTTGCTTTGCTGTTTTTTCATGCATTTTCTTTTCCACTGTGAAATTCCTGAAAACTGCATTAAAAATAAACTTTTAACCAATCAAAACCAGGATGTAAGGAATTAGGTAGAAAGATGGCTCTGCCGTTAAGAGCACTGGTTCCTCCTCCATAGGACCTGGGTTTGATTCCCAGCAGCCATTAGGTAGCTCACAACTCTCTGTAATTCAAATCTCTGAGGATACAATGCTGTTTTTGGGCCGCTACAGACAATGCATGGATGTGGTGTACAGGCATACCTGAATGCAAAAGGCTGAAGCAAATAAAAATAAATGAGCCAGCTGTAGTGGTGCATACCTTTAATCTTAGCACTTGGGAGGCAGAGGTCTGAGTTCAAAGCCAGCCTGGTGTACAGAACGAGTTCCAGAATAGCTAAAGCTACACAAAGAATCCCTGTCTGTAACAAATAACAACAACAATACATTAAAATATTTCAAAAGGGCCTAAAATGATATATATCTACACATTTAAATTTATTATTATTCAAATTGAACTTGCTTCAAGAAAAGTAATATAAAATCAAAACCAAACATAAAAAGGTACAAGTTGTACAGTAACTTTTGTCCCTGTCTCCAGGGAAAGTAGTTCCTTCCTTGTAAGCTCCTAGACCAATTCTCAGAGCAATGTCTGTTGCTATCCATCCTCTGCATCTGGCTTATTTGAAGATGAACTGGAGCTGGCAGTTCATCCCAGGACTAAAAGTCCCTGGGAGTAATGAATCCCATTCACCACTGAGATCTAATTACTCTGAAGTTCAAGATGCATTGGATCCTCTGCTGAGAAAGGCCAGCAACTGCCTCCCATCTAAGATGAGGGCTAGGTCACTGCACTGTTGAGCAAAGGGGAAGGGATGGGCTAAAGAGTTACTAAAACCGTCTCAGTTGCAGTATTTCGAGGCAATCTTTTCCTTTCCTTACCCGGAATGTGAGCGGAACACTTTATGTTGTAAACTGTCCTGACCAGTATTGTCTGGGTGGAGATGCATAAGATTCTAGGAGTTTTATACTAAAAACACATGCTATTCAGGTCTAATAGCACTTTATTTAGGAGTAAATGGTCAGTAAAAGTAAAGTCTTGGCAAATTTTTATTTTCTTCTTAAAAGATTTATATTCAAGATGCAAATGTCCTCATCCTGTTCCTCCTTTTTAAACACCACTGTTCCTCAGCAGACTGCTACAATTTAGCAATCTTCTTCCTGCGAGGGGCCAGGAGGAAGCAGGCTCCGCAGACCACAGCATCAGCGGACACTCCAGTCTACTGCGGCAGTACAAAGGAGTCATGGCGGCACACAGTATGTGTGTGCAAGGATCATGGCTGCATTCCAACAAAACTCACTTATGTACACTGAACTCTGATTTTCATGTGTTGCAAAACATTCACCCTTTAAAAATGTAAAAGTTGGACTGAAGGGATTTTTTTCTTTGAATGTCAAAACTATTTCAGAGCCTGGAGAAGATGGCTTAGCAGGTAAGAGCACTTGCTGCTCTGATACAGGACCTGGGTTTTGTTCCCAGCACCTACATGGCAGCTCACACCGTCCATAATCCTGTCCCAGGAGATCTGATGTCCTCTTCTTGCCATAACAAGCACCAGTCACACACATAGATACATGTAGACAAAACACTCGTACACATTAAATAAAATTTAAAAATCTTAAAAAAATTCCCAAAAGGCTATTCACCTAAAAAGAGAGCTAGTCAGCTGATTTCTCAGGAAGTGGGTGAGGAGGAAAAGAGATGCCATAAAGGATGGAGGATGGGAGCGTGTGGCATTGTGCGTGCAATGTGCGTGCAGCATGCGTGCAGCAAGCACGGGAAATAACTGGCCAAGTCGGGAACTGCCCAGTCCGTGAAACAACTGCATTTTTCTGGGAAGAGAAAGGGAACCCCCTACATGAACCAGACTGAGACTTGAGGCCAGCAAGGGTTCCAGAGCACACTTCAGACCACTCTGTCCTAAGGGAATCATGAGCTGCTTTACTCAAGGGTTTATTCTTAAAAGACAAAAAATAAAAAAATAAAAAAATAAACCAACAAAAAAAAAACAAGACACAAAACCAGACCACAGACCACAGACTTTTTTTTTCCTCAGGAAGGGCTAACCTTCACCCCTGTGGAGAAAAAGAAAGCAATTTGCCAGCCCAAGGTTTATACAAACAGGACAGGCACTCCTTATGTTAGTGTTTCTTTCTCCTCAAAGCTCTTTTATTTAGACATCTTAAAAATATCCATAGTTAGAAAGCTCATAGTTAGAATCTTTGGCCAGCATGGTGGCACACACCTTTAACCAACACTCAGGAGGCAGACACAGGGGGATCTCTTTGGGATTAAGGCCAGCCTGGCCGGCCTACGGAGTGAGTTCCAGTACAGCCAGGGCTACAGTAGAAAAACCCTGTCTCAATAAAATTAAAAAAAATTTTTTTAAACAACCTCTTTGGAGCTAAACAATATGTTCATTTAAAATAGAACTAAAAGCATAGAACACTTTATCGTTGGATTCCTAAGTCTTCCTCAGATGGAAGAGATCGAAAATTCAGCGCCTGATCCCAGCCCTACCACTCCATTTTCTTCTCCGTAAAATGGAAGAAAAATCAGTGCCTATTTCACAGTGCTATGAAGACTCAATGAGAAATTATGTAAGATGTTGGACACTTTAAGATCACCATTAAATCGCTCATAAGAATTAAGTGTTTGATTGGGGGACTTGCCTTCCGGGACCTACATACCATGGAGAAAATATCAAGACTAACGATCTGCTTGGGGACTCCATCTCAGAGGAGGAGCAGATCATGTATGGGGTAGTAAATTAGTTCTAAACTTTGTCAGTCCATCTGTCTGTCATACACGTTCCCCTAAATGCAAACATTCTGAACGGGAAATGAGTATATTTCTGTGAGTCTAGCTGTCGTTTATCTTTTTATTCTTTGTTTTCTCTATGAAGTAATGCCATAATAATCTTTAAAGTTCCAAAAGAAAATTCACATATATCTGTGGGTGTCTCTGTGACCACCACAGGCAGTAGAGGGTTGATCCAGGGAAGATCGGAAGGCAGTTTGGTTAAACAACTCCATAGCCAGTGTTGGTTCAAACTCTGAGTAGTTTATTTTAGGCATAGCCAAGCACAGCACAGTTTGGTGAAATACTTCCTGAGATAAGTAACTCAATCCTGTGTGACAATGAGGCTGTTTATAAAGTATATGTGACACATTCCAGAAAGATGGGGCCAGCAGATTCGCTGAGAGAAGAAGCTCATGGAAAGGTCTAGGGGAGGGTCTGGTGTGGTTGTCACACAGACAGTGCAAAATCCATCAAGCTTTTAGCCACCTCTCTCTCAGCCTCTGGGCTGAAAATGGGTTTCCCACCTCTCTATTTGAAGAGACAACCCTGTGTGTTTAGCATTTCGAGTTCCCTAGTGCTTCTGTGGGAGAGGCACATATATATCTTATTTGATAATCCTGGGAGACATAGAAGTAAGATTATGCCTAACTGTGATGAGGAACTGACCCTCTGGAAGTGGAACTCTGGAGTGACCCCGGTAGTGGTGCTGAGACCACAACCCTGTCTCTTTAACGCTGCTCTCATTTCCTTACTCTATACTATCTTCCCATGAGTGCTCACTCCAGTGGACAACACATTTGCCATCATTTTTATTGTCTTATACTTGAAGGCATTTTCCTGATTGAATTTTCAAAGCTCCACTTACGAAAATAGCAACCAAAAGCTTGAGGTTCAAGTTTCTTTAGTAGTCCCAGAAAGTAGGCAAAGGCAGAAAAAGAAAGAACAAGTGTATAGTAAGAATTCCTGATCCGCAACTTCCATTTTCGTAAGTGAGGATTCTTACTAGGCACAATATACCTTCTTGCCAATTATAGTTCCTTTCTTGTTAATGCAAACCTAGATAAGTAGTCTATCTATAGGAAGAAGATATAATATCCTAAAATCAATGAACAATAAAATAAGCTGTCCATCAACATTGATAAGAGTATTTACTCCCTTCCACTTCCCTTTTCTTTCAACATTTTATTCAATTACTATGTGCTTTATGCCAAAGTTTTTTATTTTGGTCTCCCCCTCACCTTAAAACAGGTTTTCTCTGTGTAGCCCTGCCTGTCCTGGAACTTACTATGTGAACCAGGCTGGTCTCGAACGCCTCCTGAGTGCTGGGATTATGGTGTGTGCCACCACCGCCCGGTTCATACTGACTTCTTACAAAGAGGTTAAAAGGGAGAGGGTAACAGATGAATCCAACCAACAAACTTCAATACAATAACTGTTATGTCAGAAGTATGTCCAGGACCTTAGGCTGGCACAGCTATGTGGTCCTAACAGCTTACAGGAAGCTGCTTCTCTGTGACCTCTTTAAACCTCACCTTTAGTCCCTTCTGAGCCACTTCATCAACACTTTACATTTTAAAAGCAGAACAGAGAAGAGACCTTATCTTCTACAGTGTTAAGACTATTCAGGGACACTGAAATCTATTTAATCATACACAATGTATGCACAACAGCTTCTGTAGTCTTGGTCTTCAGTTGAGTTCATTTATTACCACTGATAGTCTAGTTCAGGGCAATTATTAAGTTAAAGTTCTCCCCAATCTGATCAGCTGTAACAACTGAAATAAACAGATCCGTCCCATGATTCTGCTTGTTTCCAAGAGATCCTCCCAAAGGGACTTATCTGTTGACAAGGCTCTCCGTTACAACAACACAGGCCTTCGCAAGCCACCTACACCGTTCCATTACACATTGAATGCACTGGCTTTAGGTAAACTGCCTTGATTACTCCTAAGTTTGGTCATATTTGTCTCTAGGACTAATTCTCTACAAAGACAACGAGGTAGAGTTGGGCTTTGCAATTGCACTGCAGCCATCAGAAGCAGTCCTCTGAGTGACTTTATCCAAGAGGTCCTGATTCACGCTGGGCTCCTCTGGGCTTCCTTCCTTTGTTGTTTCTTACCCCCATGAAGACCTCAAGTTGGAACAGACTATACTTGGGTACCTGCTTTACAGACAGCTAGCCATAGGATCAGGAAAATGGCTCGGAAAGTCAGAGCCTGGGTTGGAAAGTTGGTTCTGAATCCTTTGGGCTGTACTTTTATCTTCCAGCTCTCAGCCTCCTTACTGAAAGACGGGGAATAAAGACATTAACTTTATTGGCAGGGTTGCAATTGGATGTTTATAAAGAAAGCACCTAGCTGTTTGGCACATGACACACATTTGAGAAACTCTATTAAATACCTTATAGCAATAAATTTTTCCCCCTAACGTCAAACCACTGAGGCTCAAAATTAAAAACAAAGAACTAGAAAGCAGGACGATGAGATGCCGCAACATGCAAAGGCGCTGGCTGTCAGCAAGGACGGCCTGAATTTGACCCTGGATCCCACATGGGAAGGAGAGAGTGATTCTTGCAAGTTATCTTCCAGCTTCCACAAGTCAGCCACACACACACACTAAATAAATGGAAAGGTTTTAAAATCGGAAGTGACAAAAACCAAGCAAAATTTTATTTGAGTATATGCTTCAGACAGAGCACATCCATTTTCACCAGTTCTAAAAGATCTCTGTCTAAAACAGCTAAATGTAGAGTCAAGAAAAGGGAGTTAGAACTAAACACCAAACTGGTCTATGTCCAAGAAAATGGAACAATCTTGAATGCAGAGATCATGCTTTCCCACGGCGGTAGGTGGGCGCTGGCAAAGGAGTCCAGCAGCACACCTGCGAGGTAGGTGGGCACCGGCAAAGGAGTCCACCAGCACACCCGCGTGGTAGGTGCCCACCGGCAAAGGAGTCGATCAGCATACCCGAGTGGTAGATGGGCACCGGCAAAGGAGTCGATCAGCACACCCACGCGGTAGGTGGGCACCGGCAAAGGAGTCCACCAGCACACCCGTGAGGTAGGTGGGCACCGGCAAAGGAGTCCACCAGCACACCCGCGTGGTAGATGGGCACCGGCAAAGGAGTCCACCAGCACACCTGCACTTTTATCTGGGCCCAGACTGCTAGACAGTGGCTTTGTTCAAGTTTTAGAATCACTGAAATATGAATTTAAAGTATGGTCCCACTAATCCTGTGTGGCTAAGGCAATCTCTCTGAGTATCAGCTGTGAGGATTCAATAAAATAACGTTTATAAAATCTAGTGCCTTAGCCTATTAAGTGTGCTTCTGTTTTGCTATCATTTTCTTTAATTTTACTATACTCCCAATTTGGGAAGTAAAGCATAGGGCAAGATTCACACACACGTCTGATATTGAGAATGGAACCCAGGAATTCCTGCCACACTCTGGAGCAGGCTGAAAGAAAGAATTATAGGAGGTGTTCCTGGCTTAGGGGATGGAATTTAGATGGGAAGACAGGCTGACTTAGCAGATATTCCGTAGGGATGACAGCGTTCTCTGCTGGAAAAGCCCACTCAGCCTCCTAAAACTCTCCCACTGTGCCATCCCCTCTGAAATTCCATCTTTAGAAATAATTCCTTTGGATCAGTAAAGCTCCTGAGAGCAGAGCAGAACTCCTGTGAAGTTTATTATCTCTTACTGGGCATCTCCCGACCCCAAGGAGTTATCCAATTTAAAGGCTCAAGTGGGTAGTTCTTTCAAGGACTCTAATTTCTCATAGAAATTATAATTTCTTATAATTCTTATAATTCTTCAAGACTAGGAAGGCCCCAGCAGGGTGTTGAACAGCGGACTATTTACCTGGAAGGCTAGATCTCTAAGACAAAGGGGTATAGAATGAGGCAGACAATGGAGCTGGAAGGAAAGAAGGCTGAAGCCTAGCCCTTTCTTAGGAAACTTAGTTTCCCGAAGCTGGGGATGGAGGGAAGCGGGTGGGAGTTCTTCCCTGGTCCATAGGCGTGGGGATCACCGTGTGGGAAGCTTCCCTTATGAAGCGCTGGGGCGGGAAAGAAATGAGAATGGGCGAGGCTGAACCCGTAGGAGAATCGCCTCTACCACTACTGCTAGGGACTGCCCTGGTCCGAGTGCATGGCTCGAGATAAGGAAGCGCTGGCACCTGACGTGGCATCTAGGACTCGAAGGATAAGCGAGTCCCTGCCTGCCAGGGTCCGGGGCAATGGATACACGCCCCTGCCAACAGTGCGCCGTCTTGGCTGCCATGCAGGTTGCATCCCAGCACCCGGAAACCATTATCTCCCAGCCGGAGAAACCAGGGTTAAAGGAGAAGACCGCGATTCTGAGGAGTGCACACAGTGCAGGGAGACGCGCCTTTCGGAACGCGGTTGTCAGCGGGGTTGCCGCAGCAGGTTGGGGGTTCGATACCCGGGGGCTAGCTCAGGGCGGTTGTGCCAGAGACGAGGGACTCACCTCTGAAGGACTCGGGGAGCCGCTGAGTCACGACGTGGTCGGAATGTCGTTTCTCAGACAAATTGCTTGAGTCGGAGTCGCTCTTCACCATGTTTGTTCCGAAAGCAGGAGACTCAGAAAGCCGTTAGCAACGACGGCGCTCGAGCTCCGGATGCAGCCCCGCCTCCCGCCGGGGATCTTCCCAATAGGCGCCCGGAAATGGAGAGAACACGCCCCTTCCCCCGCCCTCTCCCGAGCCGCGCTGAGGGGCGTGACCTGAGGGGGCGTGACCTGAAGGGCGTTGTCTGAGAGGAAGAGTCTGGGAGAGAAGCTGGACTGCTTAGGACCCCGCCAAGGTCTCGCCCCAGCTCCGGGTAGGGTGATCCCAGGGGAAGGTGCGGGGACAAGGTGGTGCTGAGGAGCGGTTCTAGAGCAAGACCTCCTGCAGTCCCAGGCATCGGAGAAGGAGCGCCTTCATGTACGGGGTGCTGAGCCAGCCTGGGGCACAGTGTAGATGGTGTGAGAGGAAGGAGCCCATGCCACCGCTCTCTCCCCAAAGCGGGCGGGTTCCCGGGAGGTGCATTTATTTTTTTCAAACAAAACTAATTTATGAAGCATCTGACCTCTAGCTGGCGGTCTTCCCAGTTGGTGAACACAGTGCCAACCCTGGTGAAGTTTGTATTATACCATAAACAAGCTACGGGTGTTGCGAAGCGACAGCATAGAGAATCCACTTTGGTTAATAGAAAGAAGCAGGGAGACTTCTGTAAATATGGATGTGATCTTGGGTGTCCCTTGAAAGATGACAAGGAACTAACCTTGGGAATGGGGGCAGTTTTGTTCATGAGAGTCAGGCCTGGATTCTAACGTTACGTGTTTACAGTGCCCAGACCCAGAACACTCCCAGCCTCGAGTTGCTTCCCTTGGGGTTTGTGGCTGAAAACCTCACGTTTGAAAAATCACTGCTGTTTTATTCTCCTTGGTTGCTCCCAATACAAACTGTTCAGAGAAATGTGAAGGTACACAAAATAAACTTTTAAAGGCATTTTATTTCGGATAAACAGAATTACAGCTGCAAAGATATTACAAAGGTCATAAGGACCTGCTTACCCACGTTACTCCTCCTGTAGCTGTAGTTTCAAAACAGGAAGTTAACCCTGGCAGAATATGTATATAAATATGCCACTTTATCGCACACATAATTCTTGTGACCACAGTTATAAAGATACAGAGCTATTGCATCCCTGCCCAGATCTTCCTCTTGGTGCCTGTAATCAGTGTTGGCTGTGTAATTTCAGATGCTGCACAGTGGTTTTCTCTCATGAAATGATAGATATTAATGGACTTTATAGCTGTGGTTGTGAAGAACAGAACACATAACAGTGGAGAGGGATAAAGACGGCCTTTATTCGAGGGTGAAAGTTCTAGACTTTTAAACCTTCTGACTCATCTCTCCCAAGCTGACTTCCCATAATATAGGTCTAGCCCTGGGGATGGTGACACAGCTCATGCAATCGCGTCATTAACTTTTACAGACACGCTGTTTAGTAGAGAAGGAAGGGCTGAAGTAGTTTAGTAGTCTGATCTCTTGGACTCGTCCTTGATAAAGTGCCCGGCTTCATTCATCTTTTGTTTCTGCTATAAATATGACCCAGAGGCTTGAACTTCCTACTATGCTGTGGCTCTCAGGGAAGCCGAGTAAATAGGAAATTAAACCCTCTTGCATACTGTGATAAGGAATTTAGGTTTCACAGTTTTTTACTGGAAAAGAAAATGGTATTCAAAGTGTGTTTGTCTGTACTGCTCCGGCTATGAACTGAACTCTCCCGGCAGCCCCAGCCAGCGTCATTTCTGAAGCACTGCCCTTTGGGACACAGGGCTTCGTAAACATTTGCGGCACTTAATTCAGATTGCATCAGTTCTAGCACTAATTCTGGGTCCCAGTGAAGAGCAAACTTTTGGGAATAGATGAGAGTTTCCAATTCCGAGTTAGATATTTTGACTGTCACTTGCCAATAATACTGTTATATTTTGACTTTCACACGAATTCTTTGTAAATGCCTTCTTTAAATAAACTTTAAAAATAAGTTGTAGGGGGTTCAGTGGTTAGGAGTACTTTTGTTCTTTCAGAGGACCTTAGCTCAGATCTCAGCATCCACACTGGGCAGTTCATAGCCACCTGTAACATCAGTTTCAAGGGATGGATCCACTCTCTTCAGGACCCTGAGAAGACCAGGCACACATGCAAAGCATTTACATACATGCAGGCAACACCACGCGCACGCGCACACACACACACACACACACACACACACACAATTTCCCTTTAAAATTCCCTGAATGATTAGAAGTTAGAATTTTCTAAAAGAAGGCTGGAGAGACGGCTTGCTCCCCAATCATAATGATGGAAGTTTAGATCCAGCCCTGTGACACTGTGGACCCCTGCAGCAAGGAAAAGTGTTGTATCTAACTTGTTCTATAACCAATAAAGACGTGGGAGTCAGATATTGGAGTGAAAACATGATAGATCAAAGAAGCAGCAGAGGAATGACTGGCTGACCTCTCCACACTTCCCAGACCATAAAGGGTTCAACAAAAAGCCCATGACTCTTCCTGTGTCCCTCCCTACTCCTTCCTGTGCTACTTTATCCATATTCTAGGTTCTCCATATTCTCTATGACTAATTCTTTCCACACCTTAAATAACTTACTTATTCCTTTATACATCTTCAATCATTTTCTGTGTTCCTTTAGTGGTAAGTTGCATCTGAAGCCTGTTTATCCTTTACCATAAACCTGTGACCACGGCAAACCAGTCTGTGCCGTTAACAAGAAACTTATCTGATGAACTACCAAGGTTGTTGGAACCTTGTGGGGAAGGAGCTGTTAAACTGGTGAAGCTATCACTAACCTAGGCGTCAGACACCATCAGATCTGTATAGCAATTTCTTTTATCATTTTATTAAAAATAAAACCTGGGACTAAGTATTAGGGAATAAACCTGAGAGATCCACAGAGCAACTGGGAAAGGATCCTTCCTCTCTCCACTTTCCATATGGAAAGGACCACACAACTTCTGCCCACCCCCCCACCCCCCGCCCCGTGTGTTCTCCTGTCCTCTGGGGCCACCAGGAAACTCTATGGTCCACCCTGACCAACTGAATGTGGACTCCACTCTCCCAGTCTAGGTCAGACAGCATTGGTGGTCTCAGAGCAATCAACACAAACAGATCTCCTCCAACATTTCCCCCTTTTTGTCTAAATAAAAAGGAAGGGTTTTAACTCTATCACAGCAAAACTATATACAATAAGAACAATTATCAGGCTGGGAGATGGTGGCACATGCCTTTAATCCCAGCACTCAAGAGACAAGAGGCAGGTAGATTTCTGTGAGTTCAAAGGCCAGCCTGGTCTACAGAATGAGTTCTAAGACAGGTTCCAAAGCTACATAAAGAAACCCTATTTTGGGAGAGAGAAAAAAAAAAAGAACAATTGTCAGGTACTATCTAAATAGAATGGAAAGATATTAACTTTAACAAATGAAACTATAAACAATAATAACAATTATCAGTAAGAATTACATTCACAATACTCTATTATCCATCCTCTCTTGGCAAGTACAAAATTTTGAACCTAGTTTACTTCCTATCATGACTAAGTAAAACTATAGTGATAGTTATCTGATCTTCAACCCCATCAAAGACCCAAGAAGGATATAACATTACCTAAATAAATAGGAAGTGTAGAGCAAGCAACTTCCAAACCTATGAAAAATGAAAGAGATATCTGGCTGTCTGGACAGTCACCCAAGATTCCTCTGCAACATTAGGACATCCATCTTTGGCCTTCAGGCCTAGAATATCTGACAGACTTTTCTGTGAAGTAGGAATTTTGAAGGACTGGACCATTTTGTATTGGCAAAATTTGTAAGTTGCCTTCTTTTGTGTCTTGCTCGTCCATTTTGGGCAGCATACTGTCAGCAGTTGAGGTGAGAGTAGTATCCTTGTACCAGTGAAAGCAAACTCCATATGGAGTTTTCAATCCCCATTATCCTCTTTGGTGCTGCCAGGAGCAGACACAGACATATATCACTGTCATGAAAAGCCCTAGTTATTAAAACATTAAAATGGTGGGCGGCCCTGGGGAGGGGCGCGGTCAGTCCATGGCGGACTTCTGCGGCCTTGGCAGCGGGGTTAGGCCGCTGCTCATAGGGTCCTGCGTGGGCTAACGGGAACCTCGAGTCCAGCACTGAATTGGAGCCAACTGAGCGCTGAAGGCATCGGCGGGAAATAGCAGACAAGACATTGTTTTTGCTTTTCCATAAAACATTAAAATGGCATATTCTGTAGGTGTCTGAAGTGTTTGACAATCATCTATTATTTAAAATATGCTTCTGAACGACCTAACAGAATTATCAATTTGATTGTTATGGATGATTAGCTACCAACCTGTATTTCTTTATTATCCTAAATAGATTTCAAGTTCTAGAACTTTACATTACAATTTTAAATGAGCTGCACAGTTCAAATACCTTAAACAAGAAATAGAAACATAAAATATAGTATAACAAAAATAACCTTAAATTCATATCATTATGCAAGATATCTAAAACAAGAGTAGAAATATATAGAGAGTATGTTCTAACAAGAATAACCTTAAATTTGGATCAATATACAAAAATCCATACCAATGTAAAATATTTGCGATTAATAGTTGCTTTTTAGCTTAAAATAGATTCAATAATCTGCCCTTTTATTCTATCATTTCTTTTTTTTTTAAAGATTTATTTATTTATTTCTTATGTATACAACATTCTGCCTCCATGTATGCCCAAGCACCAGAAGAGGGCTCCAGATCTCATTACAGATGGTTGTGAGCCACCATGTGGGTGCTGAGAATTGAACTCAGGACCTCTGGAAAAGCAGCCAGTGCTCTTAACCACTGAGCCATCTCTCCAGCCCCCCCCATTCTATTGTTTCTATATCCCCCTTTTTTCTTTTCAGAAAGAGATTCTTGAATCGAACCTTGCTTAGTTTCCTTCCTGACCATGACCAATATCTTGTAACTGACCCCCTTAAATAATGATAAGCATCATTAATCCACCCCACCTCTTGGGAATGTGGGAATTGTGATCTTAAAATGACTTCCTGTTGTCTGTGGGAGACAGAATCTTTAGGGGACTCTAAGAAAATTAGGGTAATGGTGAAGTTCTAGAGGAGCTAGCTGCTGTCCGGTCTTGGTGTGCTGGGATGAGGCAAGGCTTATCTGGAGTCCTGACTGGAGTAGTCTGAGGCCACACCATCTTACCTAGCTGTCTTGAAATTGCCCTGAGCAGTCTGTGGTCCAAAACTGATCTTTGAATGATGTTTATCAGTTTAGTGGCATTACCAGAATCCAGGTGGAATCATCATCGTGGGGTCCCATTATCTTTTTGGAGACTTCAAATGTCACAGTTTACTGCAGAAAACTTAAACATTTTAAATGCATATGCAGCAGATCTTAGAGAAATTAAAGGAGTGTAACCTATTAAATATACCAAGCATAAACAGACTTAATCCATAATTACTTGCTTCAGCCTCAAGCCTGAAATTGCAAATAGAAAGCTAATAATATATATTAGTATATATTATATAATAACATATATATATTAGTCTTATAAATTTTGAGATAATATTTATATCTTAAGAAAAGTTTTAAAGCTTAAAGTACATCTGAGGGATTATGAGATTAGTGGCAAGAGACTAGTCCTTTAATTTAGGTTTTCTTGTGTCCCATAGCAGGTGGCTCTTCTGACATGAGCCAGGGACTTTTGATTTTGTTTTAAAAGGCGTGGCTTGGGTTTAAGGAAGAAGAGATCCACTCTCCGACTCCCACGCTAGCTTTAATTGTTAATTGAGTTGGGACTACATAAAAACCATCTGCCTAGTGTGTCTATAGAGAACTGTAGAAAGAAATATTTTGAAAGATTTATGAAATTTTATCTTGTTGGAATA
>JAQHUG010000401.1:1151362-1165985 GCA_028555095.1 Dicrostonyx torquatus | reverse complement strand
AGCCTCAAACTCACTATGCAGCCAAGGATGGCCTTGAGCTTCTTATACTCCTGGTAGGATTACCACATGTATCACAATGTCTGCAGATTTTGTGGCGCCTGGAATCAAACCTAGAGCTCCATGCACACCGTGCAGTCAACCATGCTACAGTCTGGCTCTATTTTAACACTTATGTCAGAAGGAAAGAGCCAGCCAGCACACACTCACACTGCAGCCCATAGAAGTCAGGACAGAAACTCCAGCAGGGAGGAACCCAGAGGCAGAGCTGATGTGGAGGCCATGGAGGGTGCTGCTTACTGCCTTGCCCCCGATGGCTTGCTCAGCCTGCCTTATTTATAGAACTCAGGACCATCAACCCAGGATGGCACCACCCACAGTGGGATAAGCCCTCCCTCATCAATCACTAATTAAGAAAATACCCTACATCAGATCTTATTGGAGGCATTTTCTCAATTGAGGCTCCTCTCTGGTGACCCCAGCTGTGTCATGTGAAAGTCCCTCCTCTCTGGTGACTCCAGAGGTGACATAACACTGCCAGGACAAAAACCTTTCTAGATGCAGTTCTTTACTTAGTGACAAGTGACAAAAAGTTCTCCTTGCTTCCTGTGGCTTCATAGCTCACTTTCATCACTGAACAATACCTGAGTGTCTGAACCGACCACAGCTCATTGTTACATTCACCTGTACAGAGAACACCTGTTGGCTTCCAAGTTTAAACAATTAAGAAGAAAGCTCCTAAAAATACCTATATGCAGGCTTTTGTGTAGACATGTTTTCAAGTCACTTGGATTAATACCAAGGAATGTGATCATTAGATTATGATAAGAATATGTTCAGTTTTGCAAGCAACTGACAAAATTTCTTCCAAAATGGCCACACCATTTCGTATTCCCACTAGCAATAAACAAGGCTTCCGAATTCTTTATGTATTTTCCAAAATTTGGTATTGTTTTTTTTTTGCCAATGAGATATGTCAATTTGACTTTTTTTTCTAATTTAAGTGACATTACAGTGATGTCCTCTATAAGCTCAAGCTACAAACTGCCTTCGTGAGACATACCAAGGAGACTACAGAGATGAGAGAAGTCAGACAGTCCCTTTCCGAACCTCCAACTTCTACCCAGAGAATACAGACCACAGTCAATTTACTGAGCACACAACTAGTCAATCACAATGCTCTGAATGCAATCATGATTGGTAGTGTTTTGTTTTTCGACACTTGGGTTGTTCTCTGCCATTGAAATAAACTGCATTTTTCCTGTTGGCACTGGGAAGCTCCAGGGTTTCTAGTTCTGATTCTGTAGGTGGACAAATACATACCAGTGGTAAAAGAGGTCAGGAAAGGTGTGTGTGTGTGTGTGTGTGTGTGTGTGTGTGTAGGAGGGGGGGATCACTGTTACATGGAGGTTAAAGTATGGCAGGTGGCTCCAGGCAAACCTCACATCTCCCTGTAGGCATTGCTCCGGGAAAGTGTAGTCACCATTGCAGCCTTGCCTTGCCTAGCTGGGGGCACAGCTCTCACCAGGAGGTGGGATGGACTCAGGGCTTTTTTGTTGTTTTGTTTTCTGTTTTTCTGCAAAGTTGTTATTGGATGGTTGATAGCATCATGGGACAGTGAGTTCATTCTGTTCTTTGGGTCAGACAGGCTTGCTGAGTTGAGCCTTGAAACTCACTGCTAAACAACACAAATTCTTCTAGTGAAACGTGCAAACCACACAGCCACTGTTTTCCACTGGCATGCCATTAGACCTCAGGGGTTCAGCACACTGAGCAAAGACAGCACTGGGCACTATGGGGTCCTGTGACATCATCACAGTGCCTTCTTTTAGGTCCTTGTCAAAGCTCAAGGTCAGGCCATCCTGCTTTTTCTACTCCTTTCAGACAGGGCAGGGGAATCCACATCTTGCTGACGGTGTAGCTTTCTCAGAAGAAGGAGCAACACAGAGGCCAGAGGGCAGAAAAAGAAACACAACCGAGAAGACTTCTCAGTATGGACGAGTACTTGTGCCAAACCAGAAGGCTTGAGTTGGACCCCCAAAACCTACACAGTGGGAAAAGAGAGCCAACTCCAGAAAATTTTCCTCTGATCTACACAAGAATATTAGATACAAAACTTAAAAAGAAAAAAAAAAAAAACCAGAAGCCCACACCCATGCTCTCCAGTATGCCTTACTTTGTTGGTAGCTCTTTCAAAATCCTCACTCAGCCTTTCTTAAAACATCCTTAAGAACACAACTCTGCCTCAAAAAAAGAAAGAAAGAAAGAAAGAAAGAAAGAAAGAAAGAAAGAAAGAAAGAAAGAAAGAAAGAAAGAAGAAAAAAATTAAAAATTAAACTTAATGTTTTATTTTAGGGGAAAATGTTTAATTCACTAGGAACGCAAAATGAGTTATACTTTAAAACCAATAGCATAGCCCAAGCTTCAACTTTCTGCATCAAATGATCTGAATGCGGAAATGGAAGCTGCTGCAGCCAGAACTGGTCCAATCTCAGCAGGTCCCGACCATTGAAACACCAGCGAAGGTGAGAGACTGGCCAAGGAAGGGGCCAGCAAGATCCATGGCAACTCTCTCTGAATCCTGATACCTCCAGGATGATCAGGTAGACAGGACCAGAGGAACCCAGGGAAGAGCAGCAGCCACACATTAGCATGGAGGTCACGGTGCAGACAGCCCACTCCCAGAACTTCTGTAACCTCTGTCCATGGTCCTGGGCGCTAAGAGCACAGGAGGAACACTTAGGTCCCAGCCAGCCAACAGCTGATGTTTGCTGCTCCCAAAGAAAGCCCTGGAGGTCAGGGAGTAGGGCCATGGCTATGCTGCTGGCTCTGGGTCCTAGTGGCATTGAAGACAGTTTCCCTCCCCTGCGAGATGGGAATGGGTGGGCTTACCTATTCCTGATTTTGTTCCTCAGCCTTCATCAGAAAGGAGATAGAAGTCTCCTGCCCAGTAACTTAGAGAAAGTAGCCTCTGTGGGCTATAGGTCCCTCACAAAGACTTTGATGGTAGACCAGCAACAACAAAATATCAAGGGCAAGTTTGTCAGTTTGCTTACTTTCCCACGGCAAAAACCGTCAGCCCCACAGTGATTTTCTGTCTGGCGTAATACTTTTCCAGCCGAGCTCTGTCATAAGTACCTTCCCACACAATTGGCGCCTTCCATGGGGTCAGAGTCAAAACCTCCGGGCGGTTCCTGGTGACAAAACAGGCAATACTGTGGGTCAGAACCTCCATGTTAAGGTGAGAGACTGGTTAAGGAAGAGGAGGCTAGCAACTGTCCCTGGATCCTAACTGAAGCTTCATCCCAGAATGCTTGACGAGGCAGTGTGACGTCTGCATGGGCCTCATTGGGTGTACTCAGGCACCTTCTCAGATTCTCATCATAAAACACTGTCTACTCATGTAGCCAAGACTGACCCCAAGCTCCCCAGCCAAGGATCACCCTGATCTCCTCTTTCACCTTCCAAGTGCTGGGATTACAGGTGTGTACCCCAAAACCTCCTTTAGGAGGTGCTGGGAATAGAACTCAGGTCCTATGAATGTTTGGTAGGCACCCTAACAGCTGGTCCACATCCCTGACACCTTTGTGTTTCTCTCCAGCCCCTAACTAACATGTTTAGGTTGTTATCTGCCCTTGAGAATATCATCAGGGTCTAAGAAGACCCTAAGATGTGATGCAGGGGGATGAGAGAAAAAAGTTAGAGCGGAGAGACAAAGGCCTCTTCCTGTTTACCCCATACTCAGGGGCTGCTGGTGTCATCAGCCTGCAGGGTAACATATTCTAGAGATGTATGCCCCTCCCTTAGGCTAGTGGGCTATTAACACAGGTACCTGGAGACTTCTCCAGCAGTCTCCTGCTGTGGGAAGAGAAAAGCCCAGGCCTGTAGCAGCCAGAGGGGGAGCTTCTCTCACTAGGACAAGGTCTCAGAAGTTCTAATAACTTGTGAAACCACACAGAAGGACAGACTGTGGGGACAAGGATGGCTCAAGGGTGGGCAGGACTGTGCACCTACCAATCAGCTGTGCACACCTCTTGCCTAGTACTTAAACTTAAATGACAGTCAGTGTCTCCAAAGACAGAGCTGGGGGGTCACTAGAATCTGTATGTGTTCCTCTTCCCAATATGGACACATCACATGATCCCCGTCCTCTCATTTTCACTATTCTGTCACTTTAAGAACTTAAAAAACTTTGCACGTGTGGGATGCATGTATGTATGCATGTCTGTATGTAAGTGCAGTGTGTGTACATTCAAGGTTGATGTTGGCAATCTTTATTCCCTGAGACAGGGTCTCTCAAATGGACGCAGGTTCAACAATATGGACTAGTCTCCCCTGAGCAGTGACTCTCCGGCGGGCTGTCACACCCAGCCAGCATCATACACGGATGCTGGGGATCTGAACTCTGCCTAGAGCAGAGCAAGAGCTTCATCCACACATCCTCCCTCCAGTCCTAGTCTTGTCTCTTCAATTGGCTCATTGTCAGGGCTGCTCTGGAATTTACAGACAAGGATACAGACTGCCCCGAAAGGAAGGGACTTCCTGGAGCAGAGCACAGGCAAAGCCGGAGAGCAGGACTCTGGCAAAGACCCTTTCTAGGAACACAAAAGTGAGCAGGAGGCTTGTTTTCATACTCAGAGAGCTCAAATGAGACAGCAACACCAACAGGGAGCTAGGCAGGTAGCAACAGCGCCTCCGAAGGCTGAGTGCGGAAGGACAGAAGGCAGCAGAGCTGAGCAGGGAGGAATCTAGGCAGGACTGCAGTGTAGACTCACCCTGACAAGTTTGCTTGGCTTTGCACAATGTTTGCCTGGTATTTAAACCCAAAGAGCACCAGCTTCCGGTGTGACACCCGCCCGTGTGGTCCTTGCCCTACTGTGTTTCACAGGGGAGAGCCACCAATGGGGCGGCGGGTGGGTCTGGAGGGAGACAGAGACAGGACACGCACTGACCCTCCCTGGCTGCATGCACGTGGCCCTGCTGCTGGAAGGAGCTGAAGCAACTGTCCCCTGCACCTTCCATACAGCTGGAGGGCAAGTATGCACTAGCTTGTGCCCGCCATCATCACAGCTGCCACGTGCTCCAGAGAGCCTGACAGGCAGAGTGGGGAAGGCGCCCATCTCCAGGCTCTGCTCACTGACTCTTGAGATGACCTCGCCCCACCCCTGCTCCAGCCTGTGTTGCCTGTTTCTTCCCCAGGATAGCTGGACTGGTGTAGTGTCAGGGCAGGGAAAGACCAACTGGCCACCTGGTGCCAGCACACCAGGTGTGTGGGGATCCCTCTGTCATGAGAGATAACACAGTGGACTCTGTGCCAACCCTAGTCGGGCTCGTCCTTATCATGGGCCTGTGACATGGTGTATCCATTATCCAGCATGAAAAGCAACGCTCAAAGAAAGCCATGTAACTGGTCATGGATATTGACAATTACATAGATGCACATGGAGCACGTCCTATGTGTCTTGCACCATGTGTTTCTCTGAGACAGGTCACATCTGGTCAACTCTATCCACCAACTCATTAGAAAGTATTATCTGCCAGTGCTCTGAACCAGATCTGCAGGTTACATTATGTCAACACCATGTACAAGTAACTAATTGGTTCCTAGCTAATCAGTGAAGGATGTGGAACAGGAAGGTTAAGTAATTGGCCTGAAGTCACATAGCTACTAAGAGGGAAAGCTGAGACCCGAACCCAGAGAGTCCTTCTCTAGAGTCCAGTGCTTTGAGCCCCAAGTCTCTATTGCTCTTTAGATGGACACTTGCAACCCCAGATTTGCCTTTGTCCACAGTAGCTGCTGTGGCGTCTCTTAGTACTGACGTGCTGAGCCTTTGTGTGGCTGTGTTAGGCTCTCGCAGGCCTGGCTTTGTTGGCGCTCTCTTTAGAGCTTTGCCCTGGCGATATTTAGTCCTGTTGCATTCTTGCTTTACTGAATGACAGGATTTCAAAACAAAAAGGAAATGAACATACACAGATTCTATTTCTCAAGACTGGCATTTGTGAACTTCACCTCCCTCACAGATCACAGCCTTGTTTGCCGGGTGTTAGTTTTGGCCTGTCAAGGAAGGACGTCTCAGGAGCCAACCAAGCCAGCATCCTCAGGAGCCACAACATTATTTGCTATTGTATATGAGCAGGCAGTAAGTCTTCTTAATGGAAAGAGGGGGCAGGCACACATTTAATGTTTCCTCCTGTGTAGCAGGGACTAAGAACAAGCCTTTCACTGCCAGCACCCACTTTACAAGTCAAGTGAGGCCATGGAGGGAAGGGGACTGAGAGCCAAACTGAAGTTAAACACTGGCCCACAGAAATGACACCTAGTCCTTCCCTTTGAGAACCCGAGTCCCAGTGAGTGCTCAACCTGCCGGCTCCCTCAGCCACATGGCCTCTCAGCCCCACCTTCTAGAAGCCGAGTAAGAATCCCAGCGATCACTTCGGGTACTTGAGCAGAAAGACAGAACAGCACTATTAAAAATTAATGCTAAATTAAAAATCGAAACATTCCATTTCCCAGCAGTTAATTGTTCGGTTCCACTGACAATCCCAGCATGTTGGCCACCCTTGACTGAGAAGCCAGACACAGCCTGGAAGTGCAGATGAGGAGGTGGTGGAAGGACGAGGGGGAGACCAGCTTCCAGGAGCAACCTGTGCATGAGGCAACTTAGTCATCAAATCCTGCAGCCCCATCCCCCAAGGAAACCACTGTGATACTATCAACTGCCTTAGCCAAAATCAAACAGAGTTCTAAAAGGAGGAAGGAAAAGTACCTTCCTTCTGAATGGGGCACTCAGCACTGTGTGACCTCAGCACCCAGCTCCACCATACACAGCAAAAGCATCCAGAAAAATCACAGACCTCCTGGGGGAAAAATTGAGTGTAGGGAGTTGGTTTTCAATTGCATGTCTTTATGCACAAGTACATTAATGGTGGCCAGAGAAATTATTAAAATCCTGTGAATTAGGCCAGCAAGATGGCTCAGCAGGCAAAGACACTTACGGGAACCCTTACAAGGAGAGACTGATTTCCCCAGAACCCACAGAGTGGAGGGAGAGAACCAGCTGTCCTCTGACTTCTCCATGCTCACAAGTAAGAATGCATTTAAAACTCTTACGAACCACATAGTAAACTGAAGAAAAGCTGCAGGACAGGATCACCCAAGCACCAAAGAGCATGGCAGCATGAGCAGGGGTGGTGGCTGCGGAGTGGAGAAAGCACGCAGACAGAATTGGGAACAAGAACTGATAAAGGAAGGAAGCCGTGATGGACAAGGAACAGCTCTCAGATTGAACTGTTTGCTGAGACCGGAAGTGAAAAACAGGGCTCGGTGGAATTGAGAAATCTGTGTAGGTTGCATGAAGCAAACAGAGATGGCAGGCAGGCAGCTACAGGTCAGGGCTCAGACACGGCTGTGAGAGTCAGCGTCTCCAGACTATCGGGTGCCAGGAAATGGAGAGAGGCATAATGGAAAACAGCACAGAGAATCTACCGTGTGGGAATGCGCAGAAACTCCTGGGCAGGAAGACGGAAAGCAGGCATGGTGATGTGGAAATATGCACGCCCTGCTCTGTCCTGGCTCTGCGGGAGTTTACAGGGCACGCACATTTATGTGAATAAAAATGCACATTTACTCATTCATTCTTTCATCTCATCCATGAAATAGATTTTGGAATCTTGAGAAGGTTTCAATGTGATGGTGGTTCAAACCAATACTCTTTATTTGTGTGTGCATATGTAGATGTGTGTGTGCATATGTAGGTATGTGTATCTGTGCATGTGTATGTAGATATGTGTCTGTAGATAGGTGTATGCATGTGTATGCACGTATATGCATGCTACTGCATCTGGCTTTGCATGGCTTCTAGGGATCTAAACTCCAGTCCTCACACCACTATGGCAAGCACTTTATCCATGGCACCAAGTCCCTAGTCCCTGTTTTGTTTTAAAAGCTGGTTTAGGCTAGTTTCTGAAAACATGAGTAGGTAATGACCACAAGTTTGGAAAATACGAGCTAACATATCCTAATTTCTGATGAACACTGGTTGTTTGCTTGTGTAATGAGTGAACTCATGGCCCTGAATTCCTTAGCTCATGATTCTTATGCCACGGATGAGTTAACTGAATCTACAGAGAATCTTCTTGGCCCACCCCAGATCCTGCAGTGGTCCACACCATCCTATGTGCTTTCCCTACCACTGGCCATTTCTTGTTGCAGTTACCACAGTGCTCAGTCCGTTTGGTTCCAAAAGTCCACGGATAAAGGTCTAATAGATGCTAAGACACCCCTTTCCCAGGGGACCACACTTCGTGTGCCCCAGCCCCGACCTCAGCGCACGCAGTCTCTGTCCTTACTTTGGGCTAAACCAGTCCCACAGCGGAAGCTCTTCACTGCTGTCTTCATTTTGCTCCTTTTCTCTCCCTTTTTCTAGGGCTTCTTCTGGATAACTGTGGGTCCTGAGTACAAAGAGAAAGAGACCAGGTGAGGCCAGACAGCTGGCAGCAGGGTCTCTTTCGAGGCTCCTGTCTCAGGAGAATGCATCACTCGGGGCACTCATACTTCAGGTAAAGGCGCAACATTTGTCTCTCTTGCCACCGTGCAGGTCAGGAGTTAGGTTTCAATGATCCTGCAACCCTCGGTTATTCCAGGAGTAGGACATTGCTCCAAGGAATGAATGTCCTACCGAAATCTCTATTCTGAAATTTAAACTTCAGTCTTAACTTCACCCTTAACTGGAGAAAGGGAACTGGAGGGAGGGAGGGAGGGAGGGAGGGAGGGAGGGAGAGAGGGAGGAAGGGAGGGACGGGCAGGCAAGCTGACTCAGGATCACACCTGCAAGGTTGATTCCTCTGACCTAGACAGCTCCTTCAGTCAAACTGCTAGTCAGGAAAGCCTGATAATCCGAGTCTGACCTCCAGAACCCACAGTAGGAAGACAGAATCGTCGTCTCCTGAAAGTTGTCTTCTGACCTCATGTGTGCTGTGGCACGCATGTATCTGCATTCATGCACAGAACACACACACACCACACACACACCACACACATACTCACATCACATACACTACACACACATTCACACACACACACCACACACACATCCACATCACATACATCACTCATACACACACACTCATCACACACATACACATACACATACCCATCCCGACCCCTTACCTATTGTTAAACCAGTTAGGGAGCCACCAGTCCCTTGGCATGCTGCTGTCACCAACCTCTGGAGTTCTAGGAAATGAAGAAGAACAGAAACACTTTAGAAAACAAGGCGGTCCGCAGCTGGATGGAGGAAATCTCCAACATTTTTTTAAGTGTCCAATTCGACTATTAAAAGTGAACAGGGAGAAGCAAACATGTGAACTAAAAGGGAGGGACAGACCCAAGGAGCCTCAGCTGTCCCCTTCCAGGAAGCCCCCAGCACTTAGTTCATCCATGGGACCGCTGAAGGATGAGTCGCAGGAACAATGATAGGGACCATTCAGACACACAAGCTTGGGGTCCAGAGCTCTGCTTGCTCACAGAGTACCTGTGGTGAGGACCAATGAGACAGCACACATGTAAGAGCTCGGTAAACTGAACATGGCTGTAATGAGGGGTAATCTTTTTTTAATTATCTATTTTTATTTCATGTGCATTGATGTCTTTGCCTGCATGTATGTCCATATAAGGGTGTTGGATAGCCTGGAACTGGAGCTACAGACGGTTGTGAGCTGCCATGTAGGTGCTGGGAATTGAACCTGTGTCCTCTGGAAGAGCAGCCAGTGCTCTTAATCACTGAGCCATCTGCCCAGTCCTTTGGTGGTAATCTTAATTAAAAAACAACAACAAATCATGCACTTTCCCAAGAACGATAGTGCAAGTGTGCATGCATGCATGTGTGCATGCACCTGTGTGTGTGTTATAAAAGGCCAATTTGAGAAAAATTCCAGTTGCCCAATAAATGACAGCTTTGAGAAGTCCGAGGATTGCCAAAGGAGAAGTTAGAGAACTAGTTAAAACCATCTTAGCCCCAACTTGAAATAGTTTGCATATTCTCTCTCACTGTGAAGGTTTCTAATTTGGGGTCTCTAGGATGAGAAAAAGGGGGGATTTTGGATAAGGTGGCAAGGTGACCCTGAACAGGGACAGAGTATTAATGGAGAGAGGTGTCCTGTTGTGCAGCTGAGGCTGACCCTCCCACTTGGCCTGTGCTGAGATGACAGGCACACTGCACCCTCCCTGGTTATGAAACCTGCCACAGAGTTCATCTGGAGGTGTCTGCGATAATCAGTGACTAGCGGTGCGGTTATAGGTGGGAAACAACGCAAGAATGAAAATCACAGGAAATAGAGAGGTCAACAAGATGGCTCAGAGAAGGGGCTTGCCACCAAGTCTGATGACCTGAGTTCAACTCCTGGAACCCAGAAGGTAGAAGAAACATACCAAGATATCCTCTGATCATCATATGTACACGCACATGCCCACAAGCACGTGCACACACAGACATACACACACAATAATTTTTAAAAAGAGAAACACTGGTGGCTGGGAATATTGCTCTGACGGCAAAGCACTCGTTTCAGAGGATGAGGGCATTCTGATCCCAGCCCCACACAGAAGCCAGAGAATCCCAGTGGGGATCCTGGGGCTGGCTGGCCAGCCAGTGTTGCCAAAATGACTCTAGGTTCAGTGAGAGACTCGGGTAGAGAATACAGGGAAAGATCCTCGAAGCTGTCTTCTGGGCCACAGTGATGCACACATAGGCGAGCACGCCTAGATACATATGCACAGGCATGCACATATCATATACACCAACCCCTTCCCCTGATTTGATAACTCCAGTATGGATTTTCATATGACCGTGGCCATCCCAAATAAAAGTTTTACATTTATTCTCATTTTTCCAGCTGAGGTATGGGTTTAGTGGGTTTGGGCCTGTGGCCAAGGTCCCTGAGCAGGTAAGGATACGATTCAGATGTAATCCCGGGAATGAATTACACGCAGATGAAGGCTAAAGCATGCTGCAAGCAGTTAAGAACAGTTTGTTCTGAGCTTCCTGGCCACCATGCCAGAGACAGGAAAGTAGAACTTCACATAGCTCCCTCTTGGTCCCTCACCCAGGAATACAGGCACCTGCTACAACACCCAGCTGCCCCATCAGTCAGACAACAGTGATTCCCAGATGATACCATGGGAAAAGAGTCACCTGACCAGAACTGAGGACAAAACATGTTATTATTCTACAAAGACACGTCTAGGGACACCCAGGGTCCTAGTAGGTATCTGCTTCCTCCTTGCCTCTCCCCTCCCTGCCCCCGCACTGTGGCCTGAGCACCCCATTGGCTGGCATGTAGAGAAGACCAAGTGATAGAGGCAGCCGGAGTTCAGAGCACTTACTTTGTGTGGTATATCCACAAGAAGGAACCTTCTGGGCTAAGGGCAAACAAGAAACAAAACACGTCACCTTACTTTTACTTCTCAGAGAAGCTTCACTGCCTTCTAACTCTTCCCAGGGTTCACCTTCCCTTGAGACCAGCGACAAATGCCCTGGGGATTCCCACAGTAGCGTCAAGGATGGGAAGGGACTTCTGGAAATCTCAATTCCTGTTTTTTGCTTTGGGGATTCCCCCTCCACACACTCAGCCCTCTTTCTCAAGCTTGAGGTTGGCCAGCTGTTACAGACAGGAAGGTCCTCTTCTACCACATTCTCTGATGCTGGGCAATGAGGAAGCCCAGGTAGGTGGAAGCATCATTGCCAGCATCCCACACTGAGGATTTATCTTCCCCGCACCCCTCAGGAGGCAGAGACTGGGACATTTAGCTCAGATCCCTTCTGTAGAGCAGACTCCAAGGGCATTGCTTTAACCAGCCAAGGCAGTGAAGCTAACTTGATGCCTGGAAGGCTAGGCCGGAACTTTAGGGGATTACCTCCCTTCCCTCATTCTCTAAGTACTTGCTGGTTATGTCCTCCACAACGAGTGAAGGGACTCACTGCCGGCCAGGGCAGACACTGTCTTTGCCCATGAATGCTATACAATGTAACAGAAAAGGCAGGGCAATCATGTGGCTACTTAAGTCATTAACCAAGAAGTGTGGGCAAGCATAAGCATGAGCCCTTCTCAGGAGGACCTGGCAAACTTCCTGGAGAAGGTAACACATTCTGAAGGATGAAGAGAAGTTCACCAAGGTGAAAAGACATGAGATAAGAGTGTCCCCAAAGGGCAAACAGTATGCACAGGCCCTGAGGAAGACCAGCAAGGAAACGGGGCCAGAGCTTGTGGGACCTTCTGGGGGTTCACCTGAGTAAAACTGTCAGAAAGCCAATGTGGAAAGTGTTGCTGGAGAGCAGCAACTGTAAGAGTTGGTGTGTGGAGCAGCTAGGTATGGTCAAGACAGCCATGGCTCATGATGGTGCTGACCAGAGAGACTTCTGGGGAATAGAAACAACAGATGGATATGGTGGCTTGAGGCCTGTAATTCCAGCCTCAGGCAGCAGAGGCCACAAGTTGGAAGCCTCCCTGTCGTGGTCTGCACAGCAATGACCAGTCAGGATTACATATTGAAAACCTGTCTCAAGAAAAGAATAAAAAGAAAAGTGACAGGACTTAGTGCCATACTGAACCATTCAGTTCTGTGCAGAGACACTGCCCAAGTCCTGCACCTGATTTGCTTATTTGGTAGATTCTACCAGGATCTCTTTGGCCTTTATCTCTTCTCCCCTCTTCCTCCCTGTGCTGGTGCTCAGGTCTCCAGGGAGCAAGCACCTGCCTTCCTGCCCTCTTATCCCTCCAGCTTCTCCCTAGACCTGCACTCCTGGCTCCTAAGCCAGCGTATAGATGTGGAGCCCGGTGAACTCAGCCAGGCACTGTTCCAGGCAATTCTCACCAGTGGCTTAGGGATCCTCTTACCACTGCAGCCACTCTGTCCTGACCCTTACCCTGAAGAGCAGGGGCAGTCCGGGAGCCTTCTCAAGGTCATTCTGCTAACAAAGTACAGAACCCCCATATCTGAGCCTGGGGAGTAACTAATTCCACATCTTGCCATAGGAAGGCAAGGAGGGGGAAGAGACAATCACCAGGGGGAGGAGACAATGAACACGGGAAGACAATGAGGAGAACGAGGGAGACGTGTAGGAGACATGAGACGGGGAAGACAAGAATGAAGAGAAGGGGAATGGGGAAATGGGGAGACAAAATATGGAAACAATGAGAAGGGGAGAGAATCCAACATTCAGAACCCTGCCTGGCATTCAGGGCACTATTTTGTGGTTAAAGGTCCCCAGCTTGTCATGTCACACCTCTTTAACAGCCTTCCTTCTAACTCTTTCTGTTCTCTCCCAGAATCCTTCATTGATAACCACACTGAACTGACACTTTCACAAGCACTCATCCACCAGGCACAGCTCAAAGCTGCCTCTTCTGTGCCTCCTGTCCTCCTAGCCCAGTGGTGCCTTGTCCGTAGGACCTGCTTCCTAATCGTCTGATTGAACACGTAAATTGAATCTGCTTCGGGTCAGGCAGTCTCTGCCTCCTTGATCTCATGACCTCCTCTCTACTTCAGTGTCCTTTCCGTTCAGATCAAGCATCCTATGGGGAAGAGCCATATCTGGTTTCTGTGTGCTTGTGCAGTCGGCAGACAGAAGCTCTAGATGGAGTCTGGGACAGATGACCAGATCTAATTCTACTTAGAACAAAGATACAGAGCACTAGCGAGCCAGCCCCCAAGGCTGGTCTCCATTTGGTCGAGCTTGACTAAAGGAAGGGTTGTGTAGTAAGTAGAAGAATGACTGACTCACAGGCAGGTAATGGGGGACCTAAGTCTTCCCAAAATATGATCATTAAACTTTGAGACCTGGTGTTCTCAATGAGACACCCAGAGTCGCTCGCACTTTAAGATTATCCTAAGAGCAGGTGTTGTACACAGCCTGGCACTCGGCACATGCTCAGTAACTGCCAGCCACCTTCATCATCTTCTTTGTCATTGTTCCAGCTCAAAAATATAGCACTGCATTTTTCAAACAGCTTCAAATCAAATGCATCCCTGGGTGATTCTCTCTCTCTCTGTATCCATTGGTAAAAATGTTTTGTGTATATGGGTATTTTGCCTGCATTCACATCTGTGCATCTCTCCTGTTCCTGGTACCCATGGAGGCCAGAAGGTGTCAGATCCCCTGAAATGGGAATCAAACCTGGGTTGTCCGAATAACCATGAACCATGTATACTAGTCCCTAGTATTATTTTTTGAGATAGGATCTCACTTGAGTCCTGACCGGCCCTGTAGGCAACATTATTTTTCAATGATTTATTTACTAGTTTCTGGGTGTGGTCGCTTAGTTATATTTAAATCCCTTGGAGCACAGAGCCACCTGCCTCTCTACAGTGCATTGCACTGCCAGTTTGGACAGTGGAAGACACCTGCTTCTTCTCAGAACTCTTGCAGAAAGTCAAGTGAGTTCACAAGTCAGAAACAAAGTATCTACAATGTCAATATCAAACAACTGCCCTGAAAAGCAGCCAGAACCTCCTCTACTGTGATGCTCAGAACAGGTTCCTGGCAGCAAAATGTAACTCTCCTGAGACGCCATGCCCATACCTGCTCTTGAGCCTTCATTTGTGTGTATGTGTGTGTGTGTGTGTGTG
>JAQHUG010000401.1:1137262-1151082 GCA_028555095.1 Dicrostonyx torquatus | reverse complement strand
GGTGACATACAGACTTCTATAATGGGTTAGTTTAGATGTGAGAGCTAGCCAAGAAAAGGCTAATGATAATGGGCCAGGCAGAGTTTAAATGAATACAGTTTTCTTGTGGTTATTTTAGGTACAAGCAACCAGCAGCTGAGCAGGCCAGGTGCCGAGAACACAACCCGCACCTCCCTTTTACAACAGAGACACGTGTGCAGTGTCTGTATGGCCAGAAGAGGGTGCCGAAGGCCCTGAAACTGTGAGCTGCCCAATGAGGGTGCTGAGAACTAAACTCTGGAAGAGCAACAAGCACTCTTAACCCCTGAGCCCCCTCTCTATCCATTTTATGGACCATTCATAACACAGAGGCACAGTTATAAGTAGACAACACCAAAGCCATCTAATCAAACTCAGTTTCGAGTTTGCAGTTATCTAAACAAGCATTCCAGCCCCAGGGGGCACTTGTTCTCTTGGACAACTTCAGCGGCTGGAGTCACTGCTTCTACCTGCCACAATCTTGATGTTTTGCCCATTGGTGCAAATACTGCTACTGTGCAGTGAATGCCTGTGGCTACCCTAACTGTGTCTGTTGAAGCCCTGTCCCCAGAATGATGACACTGGGCCTCTGAGAAATAACTAGGTTTAGATAGGCGTTTAAATAAAGGTGGGACCTCATGATGGATTTAGCGTTTTTATCAGGAAAAAAAAAAACAATTACAAATTGCTTGTTCTCCGTCAACTATGGGCCCAGGGAGAAGGTCACTAGCTGTTTGCAAACCAAGAAAACTTCACTTGGACACTGAGTCTCTGGCCTCAAGCACACTGAGTTGCCCGAGTTGTGATGAGTGTTGTTAGTGATGGAGCAGGAATGTTTCTTGTTCCCTCATCTAAGGTGTAGGTACTGCAGTCTAGGCAAGTACCCTACCACTGAGCTGTGGTTTTGGTTATTTCATTTTTGTTTCTGTTTTTAACATAATGTCTGATTCTGTATTGCAGGCAGACCTTAGCCTTACTATGTAACCCAGGTTGGTTCCAACTCACAGTGATCCACCTGCCTCGGCCAGTCAGGTATGGGGACTATAAGCATGACCCAACACCCTGGGATATTATCCCCGTTTTTACAGGTCGGGTACTGAAGAAGAGAATAGCTGTGTAGCTGTCCCAAGGTCACACACACAGGCAGTAAGGAAGTCTGGGACACAACAGGCAGACTGGCTTTATGATCTAGCCAGGATGTGCTTCAGCCCCCAAGAGCCTAATGGTCACACCCAACAAGTGAATCATCTCTTTCTTGAACTAACTTCCTCAATTCAAAGGACCCACTCTTCAGACTTTTTAAGTTGGTCACACACTAGCTTGTCCCTTGTCCTGCCTTTTCTCAAACTTATCTACTCATAATGAAACAGCAGAACATCCTAGAAGTGGTTACATATCTGTCACCGCTTTGAACCTGTATCTTTTTCATTCTGACTGGAGGCTGCCCCTCCTAGGCCTGTACCTAAGTACACATTGCTTTTTTTTGTAGCCAGGGGAGGTCTGCTGGCTCATCCAACTTAGAAATCCAAAATTCTGAAAGAGGTAAATCAGATGTTAACCCAAAGCACCAGAATTCCAAGGACACTAAAACATTCCTACTGTGAAGACTGTCATCTCAAAACAGCTCCTACAGTTAAAACGTCCCCACTGTGAAGATGGTCATGAGTTTGATGACTGAGAGACATTTACTTCATCCTGCTTTCCAAAGCCAAGGGAAGGAAGGGAGGGAGAGAGTGCTTCACCCAGGCACAAATGAATCACTAGTAAAACGTAGTATGGATTTTTGCATAGCCAACCACTTGGACAGCTCCTTTAAACTTCACAGATATTTTAGGACTGCAGAATTTAGGGCTAGTTTTTTGTGGAATTCCTATCTGAATTTTATTTATTTATCTTTTGTCCTTTTTTTTAAATTTTGTGAATGGGAGTGTTTTGCCTGTATGTATAGGTATGCACCATGGAGGCCAGAAAACAATTCAGGATCCCCTGGAACTGAAGTTATAGGTGTTTGTGAGTCACCATATGGGTGCTGGAAATTAAACCCGGGTCCTCTGAAAGAGCAGCCAGTGTTCTTAACTGCTGAGCCACCGTTCCTGCCCTCTTTTTTTTTTTGAGTCAGGATCTTCCTGTAAGCTATGGCTGGTCTGGAAGTCACTATGTAGACAATCTCGGCCTCAAACTCATACAATCCTCTTGTCTCTGCCTCCTAATTACAAGGATTCCATGCATACACTCCAGCCTGGCTTAAAATGTCTCATATAAGCTTATACAAATTACTCGAGACTGTTTTGGGCTTAATGAGCCTTCTCTCTGGGTTTAGCCTATAGAAATGCAAGGTATTAGGAGCATGGCAAAAAAAGAGATAACTACTTTGGCAGAAGTTATCTGGATGGTCCGTGGTTTTAACAACCATCCAGGGCTGGGGACTACAGGAAGGGTGGAATCCTGTTTACAGCTCAGTTCCTCATGTTCACCCTGTGTGGTCACTCTGCTGGCACCAGTCACACAGAATAAAAACAGCCTTTCCATCCCATAATTCCAGCCGGTTTTATAATTACCTGTTGGCATATTCCCAAAACACGAGAAGCACAGTTGAGACAACCAGCATCGACAGGACTACTTTTCCCTTGATATTCATTATTTTCTCCTGGCGGGGAGGGGAAAGAAAGAGGGAAAATAGGTTAAATAAATTAAATCTGGAGAGAGAGAGAGAGATGCTTCTTAGGCTGGAGAAACAGCTCAGTGGTTAAGAACACTTGCTAGTTTCCGTTCCCAGCATCCAGATGGCACTCCCAGCCATCAGTAACTCCAGTTAATGAGAATCTGATACTCTACCTCTTCTGGCCTCCATGGGTACCAGACATATGGGTGGTGTACATATATACACACACAGGCAAAACACTTGTACACATAAAATATTTTAAATAATAAAAATAACAAAAGGCCTCTGCCCACATCATTTCTAACAGGATACATTTGTGTGTAATGCACTAGAGATGAGATGTGTGTCCCTGCTCAAGTGCACAAATAAAGCCAATGTAGTTAAAGAGACTGCATGCTCTGGGAAGGATGCTGGAGGTGGAGCCGGAGCTGGGCAGAGGCGGAGCTGGAGCTACAGCTCCAGTGTCAGCAAGTGAGGAGGTAGAATTCCACAGAACTCCAGCTACCTCAGATTCAGAGCACCTCTGACTCTGGGGAAGGTGTTCCCATTCCCCAACTCTGTAGTTTCTAGAGTACTGAGGACACAGCTAATGCATCTTATAACCTAGGCTCTACCCACTTTCCACCCCTACTCAGTTCGCTCCACCACACACCCACAAGCAAGCAAACAACTGGAACTACAGGAGGAAAACTGTGAAAGAAAGGGGAAAGGTTGCTTGGCAGGAAGGCTGGGAAACCCTTCAGTGTGGGGTGATCAGAAAAGGCAAGAAGCAGAAGGACACAAAAGGTGAGTACTGGATATGAAGATAAGAGGTGCCCCTGTGGAACAACAGCCTAATGGGCTAGCCAGAGAGAGCTTTAGAACGGAGGTGGGTGGGCAGGGAGAGTGAGCAGGGGTGGACAGAGCTCTCAGAGGTCCACAGGGAGTTTGGGAAGAAGACCCAGATCTGTGTTCACGTGCTGAGGGGTGGGGAGAGTCAGACAATTCTAACGGCCACAGACAGTGGGCAACTGGATCATGATCTGCATGTTGCTGTTCCTATAGTGGGAAGTTTTCATATAACACGTTGATACCTTACTATACTCTTCCATGTAGGGAGAAATCGTTCCTGGAGACTCGCTGGCTCTCTGAGATTCCAAGAGCTCAGACAGAATGAGCCTTTGACCCACAGTGAGCCAGCCATTCCAGAGCCAGGCCTCCTCCATCTGGCCCATGCGCCTCACAAGGCTATAGGACCTGGCCCTATCACCCAGAGTACCAGAACCCTAGAGACCAGGCCAGCCAAAAGAACTGAGCAGATCTTAACTGCTTGCTCTGCCCTCCTGGCTGTTCCTGGAGATCCCAACTTCCAGCTCTCAGTATCACTATGGCGGGTGGTGCTCCACACACCCCAAGAAAAAAGGTTAGCTGAGAAACCTGTAAGAAGGCAGGCTGAGCAAGCCATGGAGACCAAGCCGGAACAGCACTCCTCCATGGTCTTAGCACCAGCTCCTGCCTCCTGGTTCCTGCCTTGAGCCCCTGCCCTGACTTCCCTCAGGAACAGAGTGTGACCTGAGAGTTGTAGGGTAAAATAAACCCTTTCCTTCCTGTTGTTTTAGGTCATGGTGTTTATCATAGCAATAGAAACTTAAAAAGGTCCCCAGGTCATCAGGTTTGGCAGCAAGCACCTTTACCTGTTGAGCCATCTCATTTTCCTCTTCTTTTTAGGTAGGTAGCTAGGATTAAGAGGCCTTTCACAGAGCTGGTTTCTTAATGAGCTCAACACAGAAACTGTGGGATCATCTCAGCAGAAACATCTGTAAACCAGCAAAAGGCTTCCAGATTAATTCTAGAAGTGAGTGCAGAGACTAGATCCAAATGCTGTACATTAGCCAAATCAAGCTCAGAAGCCCTCCTCCCAAGAGCACATGAGCACTGGGCAGGCTTGAGAGCACAGCTTCTGAAGGACACAGTTAATTCACTGTAAGTCTAGCCCAGAGGCCGAGTGACCAGGACACAGCTGGTCCCCAACCCTTACTGTGATGCTGGCTAATCCCCAGTCCTCACTCTCACATCCTAAGCCTACTTCCCCTACCCTATCTCCCAACCAACCAGAGAGCCCCACACCCGTTCTGCACCAGTGAGAAGCCTGTCCACCTGTCCATGGACTCCCTAGTTTACTATAGGCTAGAACCTAGCAGACTGGGCATAAAAACACCAGGCAAGGTCACTCATCTTCCAGGGGACTCCCTTACTTTTCAGAGGGCTGCTTTTCTACTTCCAGGAAGCTTTGCTTGTTCTTCACTAGCTCTTCATTCTGTGTGTGAGGTGAAGCCAAGCCCATCTACACCAAGAAATAGACCTCATCACACTGAAGGATGCCCCACTAGACTGAGAGCCAGAGAAGTCCCGGACTGAAGGTCACACAGATCTGAGGCTGTGGCAATAGATCAGGATTTGAGTCCTAACTTCACACAAGAAATTAGTTTTCAGCCTTCATCCACATCTCTATGAACACCTTGGAAAGTCAAACATCCTTTTGCAACTCAAGGGGAGGCTCAGCCCTGATGTGGGATGCCCTTCTGTATGCTGTGAATATGTTTTATTATCATTGGTTAATAAAGAAGCTGATTTGGCCAATAGCCATGCAGAATAGAACCAGGTGGGAAATCCAAGCAAAGATAAAGGGAAAAAGAAGGCAGAGTCAGAGAGACACTAGCAGCCTCTGGAGAAGCAAGATGTGTGGTAATGCCATGACCATGTGGCAATACATAGATTAATAAAACTGGGTTTATTTAAATTGTAAGAGCTAGGCAATAATAAGCCTGAGTTAACAGGCCAAACAGTTTGAAATTAATATTAAGCCTCAGAGTGTTTATTAAGGAACTGGCGGGTGGGAGAGAAACCTCCAGTTACACAGCCCCAACTGACATTCTATTCTATAATCTCTATCCCATTTGAATATATCTATGGATAAACATTAATGTGGTCCACTAGTTGGTTCAGCTGCATGGGAACTGTATGGAGACTAAGCAATCCACGTGCCTCAAAGTCTAAATCCAACCTATCTGGGCTCTGGGCCCAGAGTTTCAGATTAGGGACTAAGGACCTTGACTAGATCAAATTAAGCTGGTTTTCTTGTTTTGACAATGGGGATAAGAATAGTGACGGGCCAGGTGGTGGTGCACACCTTTAACCCCAGAACTCAGGAGGCAGAGGCAGGTAGATTCTGTGAGTTTGAGGCTAACCTAGTTTACAGAGTGAGTTCCAGGACAGGTTCCATAGCTTCTGAGAAACCCTGTTTCAAAAAACAAACAAAACAAACAAACAAACAAAAAGACAGCTATGTGTAAACCACCAGAGAAAGCCTGCAACCTGAGCCTCATACCCAAAATGTACCATGGAAGGAGTGAACAGGCTCCTATGTGGTTTCCTCTGACGACCACATGTGCATTCTGGCATATGATGCAACACACACACACACACACACACACACACACACACACACACACACACACTCTCTCTCTCTCTCTCTCTCTCTCATGCACATCTTTAATCCCAGAACAACTAAGGAGGTGAAGGAGGTGAGTTTCAGGGCTATATAGTGAAACCCTGTCTCAGGAGAGGGGAGGGAGAAGGAGGAAGAGGAAGATGGAGAGGGAGAGGAACAGAGAAAGAGAGGGGGGGAGGGAGGTACATAGTAACAATTTCAGAGCAGGGTCATAACATAGGATACATGCTCTTTTAAAATGTTAGTCTTCATTACTGATGTTCATAAAAGAGGCTGCTGGGAGGGAGCTGAAAATGGGGGCTGATACTCAGAAAGAGCTCAAAATATTTGGAGGAAGAACTCTGGGATAAGAACAGAGAGACAGTATCGCCTATACCATCAAAAGCGGTCCAGAGCAGCACATCTCCCAATCCCCACCACGAACATCCCAGTGGGTGTGGGTGATTGTTGGAGCTCACAAGACCATGCAGGAAATGTACAGGTGACAGACCAATAGGCTAATCCACGGGAAGTGTATGCGTCCACACAGAATAACCTGTTTTGCAGAGCTGCAGGAACACTTGTCTTTTGGAACAGTCGCTGTCACATCTGTAAAAACCTTGTGAAACTATGATTCTTCTCTTTGAAATGGGATTCATTTCCAAAACACCTCAGCAGTGTGACTTCTGCACAGGCAGTGGAATGACCTTTCCATTCTCCCACACCATGAGGCCTTAGAGCGATAACATTCACTCTGTTCCAACAGTCAAATTTACATAGATTCAATCCCACAAAATTCCCTGCTAACAGACCACATAGAAATTTCTATAGAAGGCAGGCACTGAGCAGGAAGGCAGTGTGCCCCCACCCCACCGCTAACAAACAATTCTGGGTGTCCCCAAAGCTGGTTATCACAGAAGAGATTGGACGAGGAGAATGGGTGGATCCAGGATTCAGGGACCTTTAGTAACCTTGGAATGTCAGGTACTTCCCCTTGGAGACTGCTTTGTCGGGTTCTACGTGCCCCTTTTGGTGATCCTAAAATGCATGTGATATCATTGTCTATGCCTATGGAAATTTCCAACTATGTCTGTAAAAACTAAAAAACTCAAGGAGATCGTCCTTCACTTCATTTTTCCCCTCGCTTGAAAAATAAAGAACATGCAGAGGTTACTTGCTTGAGTTCATTTTTTTTTTACTCTCAGATTTTTGCTAGCCATAGACGTCCTATTCTGAACCCTAGGGGAGTTGCTGGTACTCAAGGTCCCCAACCAGTGACCTTTTTAGATTTCAGGAATTTACATCAGAGGAAAGTCTTGAAGTACATTTCTTTTAAGGCTTTACTGATGGCTTGAAACCACCCACAGTGGCTAATCACCCTGCTGGTGAGTGCCTTGCCATCTGAAATGCTGTCAGAGTGAAGTGCTAGAAATGGGCACATGCTTCCCAGAATCTTCCTAGAAACTCAAGTCCCCAGGGAAGGGAGGGTCTGCTGGATGGCCAATTAGTCTTTTAAAACCACTTTGTATTTCTTTCTGGACCAAAATGAGCCATTTGGCACACAATGTGGCCTACAAGTTCTTCGACATTTGTTCCACAGAACTTCCAAAACTGCACTTTTGAAGAGGGGTGGACGGTGGTCCTCCCTGCCATGTAAGAAATGAGTTGCCTTCTTTTGGGTCTTGGCTCCAAGATAATAATAATGTAATACTAATGTCATAATGATGATGATGATGATGATGACAAGAAGAAGGTAGAGGAGGAGGAGGAGGAGGGAGAGAATAAGGAAGGAAGAGCCAGCCAGAAAGAGCCTCAGGCATGTGCAGCCAGGTCACCACACAAACTGTGCCTGGTGTAGGCCAAGGACAGACCATTAAGAAGTTCAACATTTGTAACACTGTAGAGGCTGGGGCCATCAGTGATATTTCTTAAGCAAGAGTCTTTGATGTTTATGGGCTTCCCAAACTCTATGTCGAGCTGTATTACTGTGTGAGCTGTGCCATTCCTAGCAAGGTGGTCAGGAATTGATCTCATGAAGCTAGGCTGGAAGGACTAAACATTGCCACCATGATTTAGACCTGCTGGTGCTGCCCCACAACCTCCACCAAAGCCTACTTAAAGAGGTAGCTTCAGATAGGCAGAAGAAAATCATGTGGAAAATAAAAATGAAAGTTATACTTTAAAAAAAAAGAAGAAGAAAGAAATGAGCTTGATTCATGTAGGAGACCCCTGGGTGATCTGAGCTGGCCCAGTGGTTCCGCTTGTGATGGTGTGGGGCCCTGATGCCACCTCCGAAACCCTCTGACTCAGTGATCTTGCTGTCTGTCTCCAACTTCATCCTCTGGCCACTCCCAGACTCACCCCTGCTTAGCTTGGCTCCTGTGTGGGTTCTCATATGAGCACCTGTACCCCAACTTCTGGGACATACACTGATGCTGGTGGCATTTCACAGGACAAAGCCATGCTGTGAAGCCTCCACCTTCCTGGCTCCACCTCATGGTCCAATGACTACCCCTCAGAAAACCTCACAGAGTCACACCAACCAAGTGACAACATTCCTTTAAACAGTTCCTCTCTGGAGGGGATGCTGGGCAAGCCTGTTTTCTCCATCTCATATCAGGGTGAAAGGTGACCCTCAGCTGGAAGCTGGATGCAGAAGGGCCCTGGAAAAGCCATTATCATCATTGTGCAGAGCAGGGGACAGGCGGGGAGAAAGCACTTGCCAAAGAAACCAAACCTCCTAGGAAGCATTTGCCTTCCTGCCTACAAGCCTGCCACCACGGCCTGGAATCCACCCTTCTTCCCCAAAGAATGGCCAGTCATGATGAATCCAGGGTGGCACAGGCCCTGCAAGGTACTCAGTAGGTGCACCGATATGTCTGTGAGACGAAAAAATCAACGAGAGCCACCCAGACCCATCAACCACCATGGACTAGGCTAGTAGGTACTAGTGGATTAGTAACCAGAGACACATCAATAAACAAACCCTGGAGGCAAAGGCTAAACGGGCTACAGAGTATCTTATCTGGTAGTGACCAATGTTACGAAGGCAAACAAAGCAATAGAATAACAAATAGGATATTATTGCCTATTTGTGTGCATGCACGCACACACATACACATACACACACAATATTATTGCCTATTGACTGCACGCGCACACAAACACATACACACACGCACACACACACTTACATGATGGAGCTCCACACTTCACCACTGTATAATCCTCAGCCTAAGATAGCATCCTCTGGTTCCCCCAAGCCCTTAGTTAACCAAGAGTGTTAATTCAGCACTACAGGTAAAAAGTAGATTAAGTGGAGTAGATTAGGTGGAGACTCTGAGCCCAGCAAGGTCCCAGATGTATCCCCTGGGGAAGTTGCTTAACCTGAGGCTCTATCTCATGTATAATATGGAGATACAAACATCTTCCTTGGGGCTTTGCAAAGGACACAGGTAGGACCAAGCCTCATTGGGCCAGGCAATCAGTATGTAGGCAGCCATAACAATGTTCTTTAGGGAGAAAGGTTCCAGTCACAGATGCAGAGCTGTGTTTTTTTCACCAGAGACAAGAATCTCAGGCCCATATAACAAGCCCTTGCAGAACAGCTGGAATGAGCCCAAGACCCCATTGCAAGCTGAGGGAAACCCTACTTCGCCCAACCTGGGACAAGGCTGCAGTCAAACATCCCCACTGCTTCTCATGAGTGCCTTCATTAGGCATTTGCCAAGATCAGGCAGGAGAAGGGGCCAAGGCCAATCCTTTGCAAAGACCAAGGGAGGCAGAGTGGATAAAGAAGTCTTTGGACTGATCTCCTCCAGGCTTTCCCCACTCACCCAGGCCTGGACAAGAAACCAGTTCCAGGTAATATCCCTTAGGCATAAGAGTTCACCCTGCTGCCACACTCCATTTGCTCTTCCTAGACTGACTGGATGTATCTGAAGTACAGAGGCTGATTTACCAGGCCTCAGGAAGCTTGGGCCTCCAGGTCCCTCACATGATGGAGCTTTACTCATACTGGAATACAGATAGGAAAAAAAACTCAAGAAGATTCTAGAGTGGAAACAATCCCCTAGAGTCTGGAGGAATCCCTGGCTAGCTCTGGCAGCTGTCGGAGGTTGCAGGAGGTGGCAAGGAGCTTCTCCAGAACCTTGTATAACATCCAGGACCCACCTTTGCCCTGCTCAGGGGTCACGGTGGGCCAGGCCTCTAGTGCCTTCCCAAGCGGCACCCAAACCTAGCTGCCCAACAGCCCTATGTACCAAGGATAAAGGGCTACCCTCTCAGGAGATCTGCCTGAAGCCACCTGAACAGGACGCCGTCCAGACCGTCCCAGATGTGGCACCGCTATCAACACACTAAGGAGCCAAAAGCAATTCTGCCCTGTGCTAAGCAGGGGACAGCAACCACTCTGAACTACGATGGAGACCAAATAAACTAATTTGTCTTTCATTTTTCTTTCTCCTTTTCTTTTTTCTTTTTTGCTTCTCTACTGAATTCCATCCCCAGGTCCCAGGGTCTCATACGGTAAAGAGAAATGACACCTAAAAGTTGTCCCCTGACCACCAAATGCATGGCATCAGTGCCCTCCCAACCCCCAACATGCTAAATAAATGTAATTAAAGAAAAAGATAGTAGAACAGCAGTTCCCAATCTGTGGGTCATGGCCCTTTTAGGGGTCAAATGATCCTTTCACAGGGGTTGCCTAAGACCATCAGAAAACAGACAAACGTTACAATTCATAACAGTAGCAAAATTAGTTATGAAGTAGCAATGAATATAATTTTATGGTTGGGGTCAGCACAGCATGAGCAACTGGATTAAAGGGCCACAGCGTGAGGACGGATGAGAACCACTGGCCTAGAATATCTGCATCAGGACACTATCGATATGATAGGATCGCGGAGTCTGCGGTGGGGTGGAGAGAGGTTCAGCAGTAAAGAGTGTGCACTGCTCTCCCAGAGGACAGTTTGGTTCCCAGCATCCACCAGGCTGGTCACAATCACTGTAACTCCAGAGATTTGACACCTCTGGCTCTGAGGGCACCTGGACTTGTGTGCACACAGACACACATGCATGGACATAAGTTAAAAGTAATAAAAATATTTTTTAATTTGCAGTCAAATATAGCAAGTGTATCAGGCTACTCCACACAGCTCATCCTTTTTCCAATTTTTCTACCATTTTATTATTGTTTTCTGAATTTGTGTCTGAAGGCCTTGGCCTTTTTTCCTACTACGCTATCACTTCTCATAGTCTACACACTCACTTCTCTACCTGATAGTGTATCGACAACTTTAAATTCTTTTCTTAAAGCGCCCTGCCCCACATCAAGTGAGCTTCCAGACTACAAATACCTGCATTCTTCCTGAGCTGGGCCAAGCTGGGCTAAACCTTTCTCCAGCTGTCTTTCAATTCTGCCTCAACAACCCTGTGATGTAACTCTACTATTCCCATTCTGCAGACAAGAAAACAGCTCGGAAAGGTTAAGCAACCTGCCCATACACTCAGCATACAGTGCCGGGGCTGGGTTCCACCCAGGGAATGTGCCTCCAAGACCCTGTCAATTATCACAGACAGGCTCAAGTCTCTTTATGCCACTCAGGATTACCATGGAATGACTAACTCAAGCACCATCTAGGGTCAGCTTTTCCTCAGATCAACTGGGGAGCCTGACTGGATCACTCTTCCACCACTAGTGAGATATCTCCTTGTGTGTCTGGTGTGGGGAATCCTCACTTGTGGCGCCTTTACACTTAACAATGGCCAGCGATCACTGTGGTCACCATGGCTCTGCTTTCTGACTAAAACCAAGCTTGACTGAAGGGGCAGCTGGCATGATGTCGCTGAACACAGTCAGAAGCAATGGATTTTAAGGGCAAAGTATCTGCCTCTAGGTCTTGTTCTTGGCAGGGAGACGTGACAGGGTAAGGGGGAACCATTTTATTATAAAATTCCCCATGGGGAGAAACATGATACAATTGATGGAGAAAAAAAAATAGAAGCCAGTTTCCAGTTATGCTTTTTATTAAGAAGATTGGAATCAGGCTGGAGAGCCGGCTCAGTGGGTGAGAGGCTTCCTGCTCTTACAGAGGGCCTGCAGCTTGGTTCCCAACACCCACATCAACAGCTCACAACTGCCTGTAACTCCAGGGGATCCAATGCCTTTTTCTGGCTTCTGTACCCACACATGTGAGCACACACGCACACATACGAACACAGAATATTAATGACAATAGGGTCAGAATAAACATAGATTCAGGAAAATGAGGGCCAGGTGCATGGTCAACTGTCACCCAACCATCACACAAAACCACAGGCTGTGCACACGACAGGCCGCACACACAACAGGCCGTGCACACGACAGGCCGCACACACAACAGGCCGCGCACACCACAGGCCGTGCACACCACAGGCCGTACACACCATGGCCGTGCACACCACAGGCCATGCACACCACAGGCTGCGCACACCACACGCCGTGCACACCACACGCTGTGCACACCACAGGCAGCTCACACCACAGGCCATACACCTTTACTAAGAGGTATCTCACTGCTTCTATTTCAGTCTCCTTCGGAAAATTCAAATGCAGGATCCAGCTACCATCTTTCCTGGCTGCCCCAGGAATCATTCATCCAAACATTTTCTACATCAAGAGACATGCTGGGGTGTTCTGTGCAGTCTCGAGAAGACTCAGCACTCTCTCAGTGTCCTGCCCTGGGCAAGATTCAGTCCCTGCCCCTGCACTGTCAACTAGAACCCTACACAGAGAACTCCAGGCTGTAGCCGTGACAGCACTGAGCCCTGCCAAGAGAAGCAGAATCAAGTGGAACTTAAGCCAAAATCCCCGAGCCAGCATTCCACCAGCCCCTGCTTCCAGAGGCACTGGGAAAGGAGAACAAAGCTACGGAAGAGACCAGGGAAAGGTTAGGGAGAGAACAAGGATCTTCCCTCAGGTGGGACCACTTTGCAGCCTAACAGTAGTTCCTGGTAACCCACGACTGGCAGACACAAATCCTTTTAATCAAGCGCGTACCTCATCGTCCGGGTGTCCCTCCAGAGCAAACGGCAAAGTTCTACTGAGCAGGAGGCAGGGCTCAGGAGGGGAAGGTACAGTGTTCCAGCTCCTGTCAAAACAATAAACAGCTGTTTCAGGAAGAGGGGGGCAGACAGAGCCCTCAGCGGCAGTGGCCACAGGCTTTGTTTCCTCAGCCCCGGGAAACGGGCTGTTGACCGGATCTGCATGCCAAGGCAGACTGGTGCTCTGGGCCATCCTCGGACTCCCTCATCAAGGGAAAAACCAGAAGACCAAAGCAGGTCAGGAGTCACCACCCCTCCACATCACCTACTCCTGGGGAAAACTGGGAGCCATGTGGGATGCAAGCAACCTCACGTTATACCTCCCAGGGACAGCCAGTGGAGACACGTGCGAGACGGCCCAGGGCAGAAGCAGGTGAGCGGACAAGAACTTTGATGAGATTGCCTACATGTGGTGGTGAGAAAGCTTTGCCTCCGCAGCCTGGCTCTGGAAGTCACACTGTTTTGTGGAACACTGTGCTTTAAAAAGCAATGTGAGCCAGGTGTGGTGGCATACGCCTTTAATCCCAGCATTCAGGAGGTAGAGTCAGGTGGATCTCTGTGAGTTTGAGGCCAGCCTGGTCTACAGAG
>JAQHUG010000401.1:1101866-1123677 GCA_028555095.1 Dicrostonyx torquatus | reverse complement strand
GCCGAAGATTGGTGCTTCTCACCAGCTTCCACCCCAAAGACTCCTGACCAGCCAACTGCAAGGCTGTTCTTGCCTCTCTGGTAACTTCTATAACTTCTCTGATTTGATGCTTCAAAAAGGGAGACAAAGAACCTCAAAGGAAGCTGTATATGGCCCAAGAGTATTCAAATCTAAGAATTTACTGGAAAATCCTGAGATGGTTCTATATTGGATTTTTTCCCTCCCATTAGATTTTGCTCAATCTCTTATAATAAACTGACTCAAGCATAAACACATTCAGGAATTTATGTCTAATAGAAGAGGTTCTAGTAGGAAGTTGAAAAAACAAACCAAAAAAATCTCACAAACCAACCAACAAATTAACTCTAAGTCAGGCCGTAGGGAACTGCTTTTCAGCCTGTCTTTGGAATGAGGTGCTCTTGTTTAAGCACCAGCGAGTCCCTCATTTCCTTCCCCATGACTCTGAACATCAACCTCCCTGAGCCCCGCTTATTCATCTATAAACAGCAGTACAGAGTGTGGTGAAATGTTTATTCGCTTAGCATGAGTGACCCCTACACTACAGAAGAAGCGTGAGGGAGAGACAGAGAAGAAAGAGGAAGAGGTGTCTTAGCCAGGCTCTCTGGCTCATCTCTAATCACAACAGCTAAGTGATGTGAGATGTCCTTCTGTCTATGTGTTGCTTTTATTGGTTGTGACCAATAAAATAAAGCTGTTGCGACCAATGGCTTAGCAGAGTACAGGCAAGCGGGAAATCCGAACGGAGATATGGAGAGAGAGTAGGTGGAGTTAGGAGCCGAAGGAGAATGTTGCCAGAACCTCACTGCTAGGCCACAGCCTCATGGTGATACATAAATTAACAGAAATGAGTTAATTTAAGATGTAAGAGCTTGCTAGAAATACGCCTGAGTCATCAGCCAAACGATGCTGTAATTAGTATAGTTTTGTGTGATTTTCAGATCTGGGCAGCCAGGAAATGAATAAGCAGTCTCCATTTACAGCTAAGGAAAAATGATGTATTGAGCCCAGGGATTCAAGGCCACCCGGACAATGCAGTAAGATCCCACATCCAATTAAAAAAAATTAGTCTTTGAATTATCAAGAAGATCAACAAATCCACCTGTGAAGTTCATGGAACCTAGAATGTACTTAGGAAACAGCAGCTCGTGTTACAGTCCCTCGTGCCCAAGGAACAAACTGTCCCCAGCCCTCCACAGCCAGAAGACAGAACCTACATCTTCAGGAGAGTTTTGGGTGTTGACTGAATGAATGACCTTGGGCAAACTGGCTTCTAAAGACCTGTAGCATGAGCAGCAAAGCCCTTCTCTCAGACATCACAAAGAGAGGGCACCCACGAATTGTGTGGCAGAGTGCCCATGATAACAAATCCCCAGGAAGCAGCAGTTTCCCAGTTCATGGTGATGATTATTCCAGAACTCTCATCATGGGCTCTGGCACCACTTGCTCTGTGTACCCATGGCCTGAGCATAGCTAGCCCTGCCTTGGCACGGATGGAGCAATTCCCAGAACACTTCTGAATCACCTTTCCCACACAGGCCTTGACCACAGGCTTGGAGGCAGGGCCACAGTACTCTAAGCAGGAAACGCCAATGACTCTGGTGGCTTGTCTCAAGTGACTTGGTGGGAATGGACACCGGGTTCACACGGCACAAGAGTTCTTCCTCACCGCCTCATAGCCCATAAAAAGTGTGCAAATGGGGACAGTAAAATGGCTGAGTGGGTTAAGGCATTCGCTGCCATATCTGATGACCTGATTTTAAGCCCCAGGATCCACATGGTTGAAGAAAAAAACCAAATCCCACAGGTCCCTCACCCGCAAACTACACATATACACATGCATGCCACACCTATGCCTAAATATATCTAATCTGCAAGGAGGCTAGTGATAGAGCACTTGTCTAGCAAATGTTAATTTTAAAAAATCTGTAAGCTACTGGTCCAAATCATAGGAAGCCAGCTGTCATACTTTCACTCAAATATTTGTTTGGCACCAGGATCAGCACCTGGCGGGTACCAGGTATTATTGGGTCTACAGTGGCACAGCCTCTGTCCTGGGGACCTCAGTACTCAATGGGAAGGTGAACCCTGAAGTCAACCACCTCCCTACTAAGGTGGTGTCCTGAGTCACCGACAAGCAAGGTTCCCTTACCAGCACCTGAGGTCACCAGTTTACTCTGAGCTCCATGGATTTCTAGAGGGTTCTGGGGCCACCTTTGAAGGCCTCTACTGTGGATTCCTTCCCTCCCAAGTTTGCCCCCAGTCGTCTGAGCTACACTATTTTCTAGGTGAGGGAACTGGGGCAACAGGGAAGGGAAGTGATGTGCCCAGTGCAGCTCAGCATGAGATTAAAAAGTTTCGGTCCAGGCATCCAAACTTCCCCAAGACAGTGAAGGAAGCCACAGAAATCAAGGAAGAGGCTGGGCACTGTCCTCAACCATCTTCCTAAACAATTGTGTCTGAAAACACCCCAGAAACGGCCACATCGCTCTGCTTCCCCCATGTCCTAAGAATGGCTCTGGGCTCTCTGATGAAGGTACAGCCCACTGCAAAAGTGAGCTTCCCTTTCAGTGAACCATGGACAAGGCAGGTGAGGTACTGTACTAAGAGAATAGGCAGTCCATGCAGGCAGGAGACAGCTTAGACAGACATGAATCCTGAAGAAGCGTTCCATCCACCAACCGCAGAACAACTGGATCTACAGAGCCATCTTGAAACTCAGCTCTGGCTCCTTGCTTCTGCCTTCCCCACAGGTCCCTGGAGGGGTCTCAAGCTCTTAGTGGGTATCATTGCCCGCTTCATGGTCATCTCTTCTTACCTCCAGCTTCAGATTAGGTGCTTCTTCATTTGTATTGCTTTCATTGGTTGAATAAAGAAAACTGCCTTGATCTTTTGATAGGGCAAAATTTTAGATGGGCAGGGAGGACAGAACAGAATTCTGGGAGAGAGAAGGCTGAGTGAGAGAGAGCCGCCATGGAGTCGAGAGAGTCAGACAAGCTAAATCTTTCCCGGTAAGACCACTACCTCGTGGTGACTTACAGACTATTAGAAATGGGCTGAATCAAGATGTAAGAGTTAGCCAACAGGAGGCTAGAACTAATGGGTCAGGCAGAGTTTAAATGAATACAGTTTCTGTGTAATTATTTCAGGTATAAGCTAGCCGGAACCAAAAGCAGGCCTGTGGCCAGGAGCTGGGCAGCTGGACACAGCCCGCTCCCCCTCATTACAACACAGCTTTCTGTTCCCCCAGAAAAACCAGCAGACAGCTCTTGAATACCTTTTCTTTCTCTGCAGGGCAGTGTTGGGGTTCTCTTCTCTGGTTGCGGTTTCCCAGCCTTCACTGTAGAACCCCCGCAGGCTGCTGTGTGGGGGGCCCAAGGCAATACTTCATCTTCCCAAGCTGTCATCGGCAAATCTGGCATGGAAGGGAACATGTGCATGTATGTGTGCACGAGCATGTGTGAGCACGCACGTGTGTGTGTGTGTATTGTTCAGGTTGTGAATGTCTTAGCAGGAGGATCTGGAGCTCATGTATAACAGTCACTACAAATGGTCTTCACTGAAGACACAAACTTTGCCAGGCAGGGTCCTGAGCATATGGTTCTGACTTCCTTCTACTCTTATTTCCTGAAGTATGGAGATCACCCCATCTTACAGACAGGGTCCAGCTCAGTTCTACCAAGCTGACAGGCAACCCTCAAGAGCTGGAATTGATTCTCTCAAATGCCTCAGCTCCTCTCTCGGCCTGCAATCTCACAGGAGGCCTGCCAAGGAGCCCAAGGCACATGGAGGACTGTCCTCTTTCAATCCTATGGACTCCGAAGTCCCTGACTGCTCCAGCATAAATGATTCTTTGATCATTTCTACACAAGAGTGGAGCGTGAGGCCAGTGAGATAGTTTAGTGGGTAAAGGCACTTGCTGTCACTGCCAAGCTGAGTTCTATAACTGGACCCACATGGTGGAAGGACAGAACCAAGCCCTACAAATTGTCCTCTGATCTCCATGTGCATACATACCAAGATGCCTGTATTTGTGTACATGCACACACAGAGAGAGAGAGAGAAAGAGAAAGAGAGAGAGAGAGAATGTTTTCCCTACATGGGGTCATATAACAATTATAATTAGATTTTACAAATAGAATGACTCGTATACACACAAGTAAATAAACTCAACTTTTTAAAACTTTTTTTTTTTTTTTGAGACAGATCTCACTATGCAGCAGCCCTGGCTGGCCTGGAACTCGTTATATAGACCAGGCTGACCTCAAAGGCACAGCCTACCTCTGACCCCCAAGTACTGAGATCAAAGGCATGTGCCACCACACCTGACTCAAAAGCAATTTTACGAAGAGCAGATACTCCTACTCTAGCCCATCCACAGGCAGGCTGACCTTGAACTTCAGAACTTCAGAAACATATTACATCTGCAACACTCATCAGAATCAACATGTTCCATGTTTTCCCAATTAAAAAACAAAAACAAACCCCAAAACCTCAGCTTTCAGCATCCAGTGTTCACCGGCAAAGCACCAGTTGCTGATTCAAAGATGAGGAAGGGGATGGCTTACAGCAGCCACCTCGCTTCAGCCATCCTTGCAGACAGGGAGGCTGACTTAGGCCTTAGCATCCATGAGCTGGCTTGCTTCTTGTGGCGCTCACAAGCTAACTGTCCCATGAACTTTAACTAACTTATATAAACTGCAGGCGCCCCCACTGAAATCCTGAATCTCAGGCCAACAGCACCCAGTGAATATTGGGAAGCCCTTGGCTGGTGCCAGCTGCCACGAGATAATCCCAGTCCAGTGTTCCCCAATCTCACCAGAGATTGTTAGACAGCCAGTGCTGACAGCTGAGTGCCCCCGAGGGACCATGTGACTTCCCACACCTGCCTATCTGGGCTATACTGTCCTTCAAATACTGGAAATGTATCAGATCCTGTTTTAATCAATAATCAGTTATAATCAATAATCAATTATAAAATACCCACTGTATGGCCCTGTAGGAGATGCAGAGATTGGACAAACCCCTCATGTCGTCCCCTAAAATGCTAATACTGTAACCAGACAGCAAGGCCTGGAAACAAAAGGAGCTGAAGAGAAGTGGGTAAAGGGAGGAGACAGGAGACCACAAGGGAAGGAGGGAGTCTCGGCCTGTGGAAGGATGGCCAGCTTCCACTCTGACTCATTTAAGCATGCTACAGTGAGAACATATGACTTCTGTAACCAGACAAGAATGTATTTAATTAAATTAGGTAGTTCTCCAACATTCAAAAAATAAATTAAAAATAACAGCACTGTTGACTTTGCATAAATGTAAGCCATATTTTCTGTTGTTCATTTGCAAAAGAACCAAGTTCAAGGACGCCACATGAAACACAATCCAAGCTGCTCCACCAGCAGAAACAAGTGACAGGCAACATGGTCTTCATTTCTAAGAACTCCGGTTCTCATCTGTATTTTAAATAAATTTCAAATAAAAAATGGAACCAAAATAAATCTTCTAACGAGCCACCCAGAAGCTGTCTGGCTTGGAAAGTACAACCCCAAAGCCACGAGAAAAGAGGGAAGCAAGGGACTGCATGTCTGCTGGTGGGGAGTGTTTGTTCCCTTCCCTTCAGGACGTAACTCAGTTCAGCTTAGAAAGTGTCGTTGTCAGTAATTTTCTGTCCCTTCTGCTTCTGCAAAGGTCCTTGTGTGGAGTGGGACCCCAGGATGCAGAGCAGGCCTCTACCCCTGCAGCTGGCTTCACTCCACATAAACCCTGAGCAAATGTTTAACGTGTCTGCTTGCCAGGGTGGCCTTGGTTCCCGACCACAGGGGTCCTCCTCTCCTGCTTCTCCCACGGCCTGCTCTAGCATGGCTCAAGGACAGACAGGAGAATGAGGAAGGATCTGAGGTGCTGCAGCGGGCCACACTTATCTCTCCACTCCACAGTGTGGCAGTGTTCTTGAGCTCCAATGGGAAGAAGTGCCACTCTGCAGGGCTGACAATGGGAAGGAGGTGCCACACTGCAGGGCTGATGTGAGGGTTAAACTCAGTGATACTCCTTTGAGACAGTCTTCATGGGTGGCCAGGGGAAAGGAAAACTGGAATGCAGTCAGTGCGGGTGACAGGTTATAGGGATACAGAAAGTAAAACAAGGGACAGAGATGAGACCCACATACAAACTCCTTGAGACCTGGCTCAAGGAGAGGGACCTGCAGTCCAGTCCTGGATCCAGCTCATGTGTTGACTTGCCAGCAACCTTCACAGAGGCCTCTGTCCAATCAGTCAATTCATGGAGGCTCAAATACACTAACGCACTTGTTCAAGGCCACAGTTAAGAGACAGTCAGACTTAGGGATACCTAACATGTGTGTGCGTGCATCTGTGCATGTGTGCGTGTGCATGCATGCGCATGTTCCTAGTACAGGACGCCATCTTGCATGGGCTCTACATGTGAGCTACCTCTCTCACTTGCTTTAGGATTTCCTAACCTTACTTTGGCATGAGGAAGGAGCGGCATTTTTTTTAGTACCCTAGCCCTTCTGGCAGCTCCTCTTTAGTTATGTGATTACCTCCTGCCTCTTGCCTTAAATCAAAGCGAGGGAAGCCCGGGGAGTACCAAAGCTGGCCCAGACTAGGCCACTGTTTGGATGTTGCCTGACTGATGTCCACCCCCAGGGGTAGATATAAACTGCTCCTCAGTCGGCAGCCAGCAGAAGAGGCTTCTGTATTTGTGTTGATTGGAAAATCACTTGTTCTCGTGACTCATCATGAAAGTCTCCTCCCCTCCCAGACCAACACTGCCAGCCTCAACTCCTCAGCTACCGGATGAGAAGAAGTGGGCTCGGCTACTCTGATGGTTTTATATTCTCACGTCATACTCATAAATCACAACTCTGGCAAACTATGAGAGCCTGGACAGGCTCTCAGACACGCTTTAGACTTCAGCTTATCTCAGTTTCCCTATTTATAAAAGGCTCCTTCCACCTCCAAATGGTACAATTTTGGTAAGGAGGCTCTGCCCCACTCCCTCACCCTTCACCCAAGATTTCATTTGTGTCCCAAAGGCAAACAGAAAATGTGACCCAAGTAGCAGGCAAGCAACTTGTGTCTGTCTCTGTGGCACAGCTGCCTGAAAGGGGAGTTTCTGAACTACCTCTTGGGCCCAACCCTGTGGCACTCGAGTCCCTTTAGAGGAGGGAATGCCTCTGTCTGGAGGTGAGGGACAGTGATGCTGTGTCTCTGTTTTTAAGGAGCTGTGCTGAGCTTCTGCATCTCCCCTGCAGACTGCGGAGCCTCCATTCCAGAAGCTTCTGGACTTCGGACAGCTGACTTGAAACTGTCAACTTTCTGATGGTAGAAATGCCATCTATGTGCTGTTGAAACCACACTTTCCGTTTTGTATTTTGATCATTTCCAGGTTAAAAATATGCAGTAAGATACTCCTGCCATGACACTGAACCCCAATCCTGAAGCAAAAATCCAAGACCCTACACAAACTACACTAAGCCAGGGCATTCCTCCAGCTAGGTGTCCTCACTGAAATTCTGATTTGGACATTTCCAAGTCACTATGCATTTATCTCAGCACAGCCCCCTAATAAAGTTAGGCATTGCTGTATCTGTTACACCAGTGGATGAGAAAATGAAAGCAAAAGGCAGCTGTGGAGTCTCCCAGGACAGTGGCTCTCATCATGTGGCCCACAGGACCCTGAAATGTGAGTCATTTTACTGTATATGACCAAAATACCAGTTCCCTGAGTGCCAGGGGGTGTGTGTGTGTGCAGAACTATGCCAAGAATAAGGTAGGGTATGCAAATGAGAAGTAGGGGTGTGTTCCCACTCTTGGTGACACCCCACTGGGTTTCAGTAGGCTGTGTTCAAGTTAGGGCTGTGTGTCCCATCTAGGTACCCAGGTTGTTGACCCTTCCCCTGACCCTAACAACATCCTACCTAGCAACAAAGGAACAGCCATAGACTTTCAGCTGAGGAAGGTGCACTCAGCACTGTCCCAAAGCTAGGGCACCATGGAAGTATGCAATCGCTGCTGGTAAAGACAGAGGAAAACAGACAGTCCCGAGAACCAGCACATCCCTGCTTGAAGTCACTCAGTTGTGCATGTCTGTATGTTGTGTGGCAGCAGTGGAAGAGGACCCATTTCTTGCTGGTGCACTGGACAAGTGTTCCACACTGCAGGCATTCAAAAGAGTCTGCCGAACACTTTGCGCCACACTGCAGGCGTTTACTCCAATGTCTTGATTCCCTAATTACCAGCTCAGACTCTTGTTGCCCTGGCTGCTGTGAGCTAAATGGCTGCCATCCCATTCAACAGGCAGCAACAGCCATCTTCTGCACTCCGGGGATGCCTGGAGAGGCCTCTGCAGTGATGTTCTAGAAAGACAGCCTCAGCCAGAGATGCCTGAAGCAGCCTGTACCTGACCTTTTGCAAGCACAAGCCTTGATGAACTCCAGATAACCCTGCAACCATTTCCTGGTAGGCCAGATGTAGAGCATGTCCCATGGTGGTTTAGCACACGCTTCTTAAACTGTGGTTTTGGATCTGGGTATCGACATGCTACTGATTGGATGAGCCACACAACCTTCGCAACAGTGAAAAGGTTATGAACATGAAATGACCAAACCCAACTAAAAACCAAACATGCAGTAAGCCCAAGATGCTCACCCATGCTGCACCTCCACTCTGGCTTATTCTGAACACACAACATACGTTGGCAGTGGTCATGATCTCTGACTACTATGGCTACTCAGTTGTGAAACCATGGAATAAACAAAAGCCGGAAATCACCGCATCCAAGAGTTGCTCCTAGTGAACCCTCAGCTGGTGACTGGCACAGAGGCATTTCACAGCTGTAGGAAACCCTAAAGCAAATCCATGAACCCATCTCTTATAGAGAAACTGAAGCTCAAGGAAAGACGCAGCTCACGGCAACGGTGGGAAGGGTGGGCAGTCTAGAAGGCTCCTTGCCCCACATCTCTCCCATCAGTCAACCCATAATTTTGAGTCTGTGTGGTACAGGGCAGGGCTGCATTAAGCCAAAAGGCAAGCTGCCTGTTCTCAGGGCACTCACACCCCACTTTGGCAAGTGTTAGCTTTCTAACTGTACCAATAATCGAGATATTCAGCTTATAAAAAGAATGCTTTAGTTTGTGCTTTTTGAGGTTTCAATACAGAGTTGATGGCCTCTGGGGACATGACTATTGTGATGCTTTGGGGACATGGAAGTACTTTATGTCAGAAAGGAATCCCGCTTACCTCATTGTCCAGGAAGCAAGAGAAGAAAAGAGGAAGGAGAAGGAGGAAGAGGAAGAGAAGGTGAAGAAGCTGGTTCTGATAGCCTATTTGTGTGATCCTACCATGGAGGAAATGGAGTTGGAGGACAGGAGATTAATACCAGCCTTGGATATTTGGGGGGTTTTAGGCAAGCCTGGGCTACATGAGAAAAAGGAAAAAAGTCAGGAGGGAGCTCAGGGCTTTAAAGGATTAGCTGCTCTTGCCAAATTTTGTTCCTAGCACCCACACCAGGTGCTCACCAGCACCTGTAACTCCAGCTCCAGGGGATCGATGCCCTTTCTGGCCTTCATGGGCACTGTACACACGTGTTCACACACACACACATGCGCACACGTAACTAAATTTCTTTTCATCTAAAACAGAGGAAGACAGAGAAAAGGGGTCTAGGAATCCACTGCCCCTTCAACTGCCCCTTTCTGTACCTGAAATTTCTGTCTAGGCCCCACTTCTTAAAGTTTCCCCCTCCAAATAGCAACATTGTGGAAATGGCGCCTTTAACGGGTGGGCTTTAGGTCAGTGGTTCTCACCCATCCTTGTGCTGTGCTGACCCCCAACCATAAAAGTACATCCATTGCTACTTTGTAACTATAATCTTGCTACTGCTGTGAATTGTAATGTAAATATGAATCGTAATGTAAATATCTGTGTTTTCCAACAGTCTTAGGTGAACCCTGTGAAAGGTCATTCAGCCCTGCCTTTGAAAGAAAGGGGTTGAGACCCACAGGTTAAGAACCAACCACTGCCTTAGAGGGCTGCTTTGGAGTTAACCTAAAATTGTAAATGAGGGAATAAAGAGAGGAAACCCAGGTGTCAAGAAGGGTTATAGAGCAAATGAAAGGGAGAGAGGTGTGGGTATGAGTGTGTGTGTGTGTGTGTGTATATAGGTGTGTAGGGTGTGAGTGTAGTGTGTGTGAGCCTGTGAGTGTTTGTGTGTGTGAGCCTGTGAGTGTGTGTGTGTGTGTGTGTGTGTGTAACAAGGCTCCTGTAGCCCAGGTTGACCTCTAATTCAGTGTTGGTGAGGATGGCTTTGGACTCCTGTTCGCCCTTTCTCCCACCTCCCAAGTGCTGGGATTACAAGTGTGTTCAGCACCTCAGCTCCCACTCCAGGCTCAAACAGAAGACCTTGACAGAGTAGCTCAGGTCAGGAGAGGATCTGACCCAGGAGCTCTCTCAACAGTCGCTTCAGTTAGCGGGTGCCCCAGAAGGTGACCCCACACTGAGCAATCAGCCCCAAACAATATGCTAAATGAGCTCAGTAGATTGTTTTCATAAATGTATATGTAAGTGTATGACAACCAGGAGGCCATAGAAATAAGGTTCAGTCAGACACAATGACAAGTGTCACAGGTCAGTGAGTCATACCAAGAGGAAAGGTGGCAATCATCCCTCCTTTCTTATCATTGTTAGCTACCCTCTGGGTTCACTTTTATCAACTGAACATAGGCAGAGCAGAAAACACCACACCACTGCGGGCTCCCCTGTGCCTTCCCTCCGTTTCTTAGGCAGCAACTGGAAATGGACAGGATGGAAATATTTACACTGTGAAAACTGACAAACACCACACAGCAAGGTGCTGTCTTTGGAAGAACTAAACACCAAACATCTGCTAACACCACAGTACTCCAAGCCACCTGCCACTGTAAGAGGCTATGTCTTCCTGGGGATGAGGAAGGAGTTCCTAGCTCCCCACCCCTGGGAAGGTGGTAGTCAGTCCTTACTTAACGTAAGGACTTAGGGTGGCTTGGTAGATCTATTTGTTTAAAAGAATATGGTTCTTTTTGATGGAAGTGGTGGTGCACACCTTTAGTCCCAGTGCTCAGGAGGCAGATATAAATCTCTGAGTTTGAGGCCAGCCTGTTCTACATAACGAGTTTGAGGCCAGCCAGGGTTACACAGTGAAATCTCACCTAAAAGGGTGTTCAGGTCTCCAGTATCCCAGGACAGCTATGTAACCAGTGATGACCTTCCAATTCTCCTGCCTCCACCTCCCAAGTGCGCCACCATGCATGCCCCATTTATGCTGTGCTGGCAACAAAACCCGTCTCTACATATGCTAGGCAAACACTCTACCAGATGAGCCACAGCCTGGCCCTTTGGCTTTTTGGTAAATTAGCCCTCCATGTTCAGGGGCTGGGTACATAGCTAAGTGGTAGAATGTTTACCCAGCAAGCATAAAGCCCTGTGTTCACTCCCCAGCACTAGGCCAGGATTGAAGTGGGAGGGGTTCCTAATTTTAAAGTGTATCAGAGAGGCTACAATCAAAAGGGGCCTCACAGAGACTCTTTGCACACGGCTCTACCAAAAACGCTAGTTCCTCTACATCAGCAGTTCACAACCTGTGGGTCATGTGACCCCGAGCAAGTCCCTGTGTATTGTCCAGGCCTGACTGATTCTGCGCGGCAGCACACATCCTTCTGGGCATTTCTTGTCTGCCCCAGGTGCTGTTGTTTCCCTCTGCGCTCTATGCCCACCATCTCTGACTGACACATCTGGGGGATTTGGTGTTTAGACTCAGAGTCACTGTGTACCTCTGCACATTCAGGACATATTAGAGATGGCATCCCACGTACTCAGTGCAGTTGGCATGTACAAATGCCATCTACCCTTCCTCTGCATGGTACTGGCTAACACACGAGCCAGATTTCCTAAGAATCTACCAATATCCACCATCAACCTCAGACTGTGCTCTTACCCTTGGGAGCCAAGTTCCCTCAACCTTGTCTCTAATTTTGTGAGTGCCATATGTGGTTTCTCCCTGACCGATGGCAGACAAGTTCCTCCTAGGAACAGCTGGCCTGACACATAAGCACTCTCGGTCTTCTGGAAGTGGGAGGAAGGCAGGCAGCTGCTCCCTGGATGTGACTAACATTAATTCACCCCTCTAGGCAGCTGAGTGGGTACCAGGCTTGCTCCCTCCTCTGGCTTCCTTTCTGCCTCCAGCCATGAGTGTTCTCAGCATTCTGGAGCAGCTGCAGGAGGGTGGGATGGTTGGTTCCCACTGAGGGTTCCCTCTTCACTCTCAGTGCGAAGGTCACATCTGCGAGGGAAGGAGAAGCATTCTCTAGCCACCTCAGCCAGGACTGAAGCTGTCTCCAATGTCAAACCACTGCCTCACAAGTGAGTTTTCCACCTCTCCTCAGGCAGGTGTACAATCTTGGCAAGTGCTCCATCAATCCTGAATGAATGAACAAACTCAAGAACGGCTCCAGGGCAGCTGTGTGGGTGCTGCACAGCTGGCAGAGCCACTGTGAGTCTCCAGGCAGGTGCATCTAAAAGCCACTTCCGGCTGTCCAAACTGTAAAGAGAGCTGACCACTTGGGATTCCTCTGGAAATAACAGGCACTTCCTTCTCTTCGGGTTTTGCTTTGAGAACTCACTTCCTGTGAGATCGGAATCCTTCCTTTTGCTTAGCTGTGGATACTCAGGCAGGTTATCCAACCAACCTGGGCCCTGTTGTGTTTGACTGGCAGGGAAACGGAGGCTCACACACCACCAGAGCCAGAAGCACTAGAACTAGATGGGACATGACCACCTCACTTTGGAGCCCACAGTCCTTCCCAGTGGCCCAGCCTGCAGAAGAGCCCAGACCAAAGCATCAAAACAAGTGGTTCTCAACCTTCCTAACACTGGGGGCCCTGACCATAAAATCATAACTGTAATTTTGCTATGTTATTATTAATTATAAATAGTTGTGTTTTCCAACGGTCTTAAGCGACCCCTGTGAAAGGGTCATTCCTCCTGAGAAGGAATCCTACAGACTCCCATGAGACAGTCTTGTTAATAGCAAGCCCAAGGGTCAGCGTTGTAGCTGAGTTGGAAGAGTGCTTGCCCAACATCCAGGAGGACATGGGTTTGGTCCCCGGCACCTCAAAAACTGGGTGTGCTGGCTGTAATCAGGTAAGAACATGATAAGTCCTAATGCCTCACCACCCCCAGCATTTCCAGCAGCTGCCCCTTTCTCACTTCGTCTCTCCCCCGCCCCCCCAGGCAAGGGCCTTCTCTGATTCCCTATGACCCAGCAGCTGCCTCCAGAATGCTTTTTCCCAGGAGCACCCAGGGGCACCCAGCCACACTCTTGGAATCCAAGATTTAGCTTGCATGACTCAATTCTCCATTTCGTTCTTCATTCCTGGACAAGTCTCAGTTTGCCTACGGGTAAAATGGAGAAATAATTCCTATTCTGTTGTCCTCCCAGGATTACACAATCTCGCCTCTCAACTGTCCACTCTGCAGACAATTCTGGTCATATAAACTCTGCTCTCCTACCCTAGTCAAATGAGTTTATTCTCCCAGGGTCTGTCTCCCTCCCAGCCCCACCCTTCTTTCAGCTTCCGGCCTCCCTGTCTACATGCCCCTCCTCCATCTTTCTCACTCTCTGTGGGGCCTTGCTTCCACAGGAAATTCCCACAGTTTCTCTCAATTTCATGTCCCAGAGCTCTACAGTCTTCACGTGGAGACTGGGCACTAGGATAAAACCAGCCCTGGCCAGAGACCTAGGCAATCCATTTGTATGTCCTCTTTTTAGCACCGGAGGATTCTCAGAAATAATGCTGGGTAAGCATGCTAAATGATGACCCCTCTGTCTACAGTCTGGCCTAGGTCTCAACTACTCATTTTACTTCCCAAATGCCTCCTCTCAGGAGGGAAGGCAATGTCCCCTATGCAGCAGGACTCGAGTGTGACAGCCATTAAGGAATGAAGCACGGGACTGGAGAATAGTTTGGAGGTTAGGAGCACTCGTTCTTTGAAAGGACTGGGTTTATTCTCCACACTCACATGGAGGCTCACAGTCATCTGTAACTCCATTTCCGATGGGTCCAATGGCCTCTTCGGACCTCTGCAGACCTCTGCAGACCCCAGACGCACACACAGTACACATACACACACGCAGGCAAAATACTTATATTCAAAATCTAAAGAAAGAAAGAAAGAAAGAAAGAAAGAAAGAAAGAAAGAAAGAAAGAAAGAAAGAAAGAAAGAAGGAAGGAAGGAAGGGAAAAGGACCAAGGAAGTGTTCCCCACGGCAACACCAGCCACCAGGGTGTGCCAACCAAAGAACTCTGGGGTCTATAAAGTCAATTGTGAACTTTTCAGAACCATCAGTTCACAGCCCAGAAGGGAAGAAATAATGGCACCAGGCAGACATGCAGCTGAGGCTCACCCCACAGGATGCCCAGGGTGCTGACAGAGAGGGAAGGAATGCCTAATCCACCTAGGACATGATGAAGAGACTGACTTCAGAGAAAGGGCAACGGTTCAACTGGGTCTTGAAGGATGAATAGGAGTCTGTAGAGGCTAAACTTCGGAGGGAGTAAGGGGGCATTCTAAGCAGGGATAAGGAGGTTCCAGGAACTGTAGTAATTTTTGAGGCTGGAGTAGAGATTTGTATGTGGGAGTGAGGTTAAGGCCAAGGCCAAAGTACAACCTTGCAGCACAAGGAACGTGTGCTTGGAAAGATCAAAACACCCAATAAGCTTTCTATCTGGTGAGAGGGCTCTGACTACAGTGACATCACAGGTGACACTGTCCCGTGGTTTCTAAGTAGGCATAGGGGAAAACAGTACATTAAAAATCCTATAGGTTTCAGGCAGCCACTGGGGTCTGGAAGTGTGCCCTCAATAAACAATGAGGAAACTATTTTATTAACAGACATATGTGGTCAATTAGATGATTATTTCCAAGTACTGATTCCCTGAAAATAAGCAAGGCATAGATCTATACCCCATTGATGGTTTATTTTGTCACGTGACTAGCTGTGATTACTGAAAACTGGGTGGAAGTGATAATGTTCTCATGCAGAAAGGATGCTAAGACATCTACAGAGTGGGTATCTGAAGAGGCATGATGTGTGAAGAGGCATCAGGTCATCTTTTTCTTGTTCTATCTCTAAAGATGAAAACAATGCACACAGACAGAAGCAGCTCCCTCAACCTAGGTCCTCAGAAAGTGTACACTTAGAACAAACCTTCTGGTTTACTGACAACTGGAGAAGAGCCATAAGACCATGGTCTGGAACACCCTTGTACTGATATTCTCTGTGAGCAATAGTCACTCAGAAGAAGAGCTGTGGAGGTTGGAACACAGCACAACCACAGCAGAAGCTAGCGGATATGCACTGTGTACATGAGCTAACAAGACCAGGTTACCAAGATGCACACATACTATGATAAGGAGTTGGAAGCAAGGGAGACTCAACAAAAACCTTCCATTATCTTCTACACCTAGTTTTTTTTGTTTGTTTGTTTGTTTTGTTTGTTTGTTTTTTTGAGGATCTCACTATGTAGCCCTGGCCTAGAACTCACAGAGATCACCTACCTCTGCCTCCTGAGTTGCTGGTATGTCCCACCAAACCCAGCATGAACCCAGACTTTACTAATCCTTTCCACTCTAAAAGCCCCTGCCCCACCTCACCTCACTGTAGCTCCTTATTGTTTAATCTCTTTCCTGGGACTTCTCAAGTAAACAGCTTTAAGATTTCTGGCTTAAGAAGACTGAAACATCTTAAACATACCTAAAACAATGAGACTGAAGCAGGAATTAATTAAGTCTCCTTGTAGGCATTACAGCTTAAATGGAAAGGTATTCTGGCAGCTGGGAGCCAAGGAATACCACAGAATCACACCATACAACAAACCTCACACAAGAGATTTATTGGAAGGGAAAAAAAAACAGAAGGGTGGCTGCCTCTGCTTGGGCAAAAACACAGCAGCAAACTGAACAGGATACAGGGCTTATATAGAGCTTCTTGGGAAAGGGTGGGACTTTTCAGGGTGGAGCTTTCCAGGGTGGAGACTGGTAGGAGTTCATCCAGAGATTAGGCTTTTTACTCTGTAGGGTGGGGGCAGGGTTCAACATTTAGGGCAGTTTAGAATATTTTGCAGGGGGAACCTCGCAGTTAGAGGTCCTCGGGGTGGGGCTTGGTCACTGGTGTGACTAGAGGGGCATGTGCACCTCACAACAAAAAAACAGATTCACTGAATTCCAAACTTAATTTTAAACAATGATTTTATTATCCTAATTTAATTTCTTTTAATTTATATGAATGTTTCTGCCTACATGTATGTGTACCACATGCATGCAGTGCCCATGGAAGCCAGAAGAGGGTATCAGATCCTCTGGTATCCTCTGTGATTCCCCTGGGATGGTGTTACAGCTGGCTGTGAGCTGCCTGTGAGTGCTGAGACTCGAACTCTGGTCCTCTGGGAGAGCAGCCATCTCTTAGCCTCAGTTCCCACTCTTTAAGGAAGACCTCGTAGCACCTCTAAAACTGTTCCCAAAACAGGACAGGAAGAGAAACTCCCAAATTCACTCTAAAAAGCCAGCATTACTGACACCAAGGCCAGATAAAAACACAACAAAAAAGAAAACTACAGCCCAACTTCCCTGATGAACAGAGATGCAAGAGCGTTTATCAAAATCCAAGAATATACTAGCAGGGCCAGAGAAATGGCCCCACCATAAAGAGCATTTTCCTGCAGAGGACAGAGATTCGCTTCCCAGCATACACATGGCAGCTGGCAACTGTCTCTAACTCCGGTTCCAAAGGGTCTGATAACCAATTCTGTCCTCCAGAGGTGCCAGACACACACGATGCATATCCAAGGTTGGTTCCACATATGCAAACCAATAAATATGACCAATCACATAAATATACATGTTCACCTTGATACAGAAAGACACCTGAAGGTTCAATATGCTTCATGATAAAAAAGATAAAAAGTATGCTAGGAACTAGGAGCCCATGGAACACATGCCAGCATAAATAAAGGCTGTATGTAGCAAACCTATAGCAAGGATCAGAGCACTCCCTGTGAACTCCGGAAGGAAACGGGAGTACCCACTTTCTCCACTCATCAGCATGGAGCTCAAAGTCTCAGATAAGAAGATGTGAACAGAATAAAAGCAGGAAAAGAAGTCAAACTGCTCCCAGCTGCGGACAACATGATCCTACACTAAAGGACCTTACAGACTCCACCAGAAAACTTTTAGATCTGAAAAATATTTTTAGTAAAGTAGGAAGAACAAGAAAAAAGCCCATAGGTCTTATATGTGCCAAAAATGAAGTCAACTAAGGAAAAATATTAGGAAAAATATTCATTCTCAATAGCTTCAAGATAAAGAAACAATAAGCCTAAGGATAACCCTAACAAAAGAGGTAAAAACCTCTACAGGGAAAACTTTAAGACACTGAAAAAATAAAGTAGAAATAGATAATACAAAGACCTTTCATGCTCGTGGTTTTGGCAGTATTGAGAATGTGAAATATCTACACCAGTATTAGAAGTGTAGAATTAATCTACAAATTCAGTGCAATCTCTATCAAAATTTCAATGATATTGATGGAACTAGAAAAAACAATCTAAAAATTCAGACAGAAACACAAAAGACCACAGATAGTCAACTCAATGCTAAGCAGAAAGTGCTAGAGGAGGCACAATACCTGAACTTAAACTATCCTACTGAGCCCAGTGGCAGAGACAGCATACAATGGCACAAATACTGATGTGTAAAACAACGATCAGAAATTGCTGTGGGACAACGGTTTGTACCCAGTCAATTGTATTTTAATAAAACGCTGGTTGGCCAGTAGCCAAGCAGGAAGTAGAGGCGGGGCAATGAGAACAGTAGAATTCTGGGAGGAGGAAAGCTCAGTCTGCAGTGGTGACCCAGACACAAAGGAAGCAAGATGTGACTGCCTCGCCAAATAAGGTACCAAGCCACATGGCTAGCATAGACAAGAATAATGGGCTGATATAAATGATAAGAGTTAATAAGAAGTCTGAGCTACTAGGTCAATCAGTTTATAATTAATGTGGACCTCTATGTTTCTTTGGGACTGGGCAAAACAGAAACCTCTATCAACAGAAAGAACCGGTCAGAACAGAAATTTTAGTCACAGTTGTGGTAACTGCGTTTTGATAATGGTATCAATAGCATAACTGGAAAAAATCCTATTCAACAAAAGATGCTGGCAAAAACAAAGAATATTACAGAAGATTAAAACTGGATCTGTGTCTCTCACCTTGCATACATACAATCAATTTAAAGGAGATCAAAGACTTTATTTTAAGGCTAAACCTCACACTTCTAAAGAGAAACACTTGAAAATATAGGTACAAATAAGAACTTCCTGATGGAAGGAAGCCCAGTAGCACAGGAAACAGACCCATGAACTGACAAGCAAGATTACGAGGAATTAATGCTCTTGGTAGAAACAAGGCCTGCAGAATGCGATCCTTGCTGTCTCTATACTTAAGAACCGAAAAATCCCGGTTGTGATGGCACTTTAATCCTAGCATTCAGGAGACAGAGCCAGGAGACCTCTTAGTTGGAGGCCAGCCTGGTCTACAGAGCTAGTTCCAGGACAGCCAGGGCTACAGAGAAACCCTGTCTGGAAATAAAGAAGAACTGAAGAAAGCAAGCATGCCAAAATCCCTCCAGCCACCAAGTGGGCCAAGTAGCTGAACAGTTCTCAAAAGAAACACATGGTCAATAAATGGTTTTGGTTTGTTGGGGGGTTGTTGTCATTTCAAACATGTTCGATATCCTCAGCCATCAGGGAAATGCAAATTAAAATGTCTTTGAGACTCCATCTCACCCTAGTCAGAGCGGCCATCCTCAAGAAAACAAGTGACAACGAAGGCTGGCAAAGACATGAGGTAAGAGGGATCCTCGCTCACTGCTGGTGGGAGTACAAACCGGTGGAGGCACTATGCAAATCTGTGCATAGTTTTATCACCAGACTGAACTGCCACGCGGCCCAGCTCCACCACTCCAGGACTCTCTGTCCTAGCACAGAGATCCTTGTTTGCTGATCTTGTTCTAATAGCAAAGAAATGGAACCAGATTGCCTGTCCAGCCCCTGATGAGTGGATATAAAAATGCAGGATATATAAATTCACATGGGAATTTTATTAAGCCAAAAATAAAAATGAAATTTGCAGAAAATGGATGAAATTGGGGGATATTATATTGAGGCAACCCAAGCTCAGAAAAATAAACATCCTACATTCTCTCTCGTCTGCTGGCCCTTGCCTCTAATATCTGTATATGTGTGTTTGTGTTGTTGTACATTAGTTATTTGAGTGAGAGTATATATTATGACTAGAAAGGGGGACCATGAAAGGAGAAAGGATTTAAGGAAAGGGAATGAGATGTGGTGGTTTGAAAAAAAGAACCCACAGGCCCATAGGGAGTGGCACTATTAGGAGTGTTGCAGACCGTCCCACTGGCCTGGCTCCAGAGGGATAGTAAGCACCTTCCACTAGCCCTGAAACCCGCCAGGCTATACCTGGCCTAGCTCTGGAGTTCTCACTCAGCTCCTAATCCATCCTTTGTGTTACAGATACCTTTCCTTGCCCTATGTAAATCTTGTCTGAAAGTTTCCCATGGATACAAAGCCAATGCAAAACTTGGTTTAGAGGAAACCCAGAAAACGCTGGTACCTCATGAATTAGGTACTTGCACCTGGATATGTATTTTCAGAAACTTCATTCGGATTGTTTTGAGATATGAAAATCTACTAGCTAAAGTGCAAATATAGGAAAAAATAAGATGCCAAGAGGCAAAGGGAAAGTCCTTCAGTTCACTGAGACTGAGCCCCCACCCCCACAGCCACAGAGGCTAAGTTCTTTCTTATGTGTCTCAGAGTCTTCATTTCACCACCTGTGTGAACCCACACAGCCGATTAGGCGTGACAAGGAGGTGTGGTTTTGTTGTGTCACTGTGGGGGTGGGGCTGAGATCTACTATGCTCCTTTATAAGAGTCGCCCTGGTCATGGTGTCTCTTTATAGCAACAGAAACCCTAAGGTTGCTGTGAGAGGCCTAATCAGCTTTTGTATGGAGGAATGTAGACTTGAGAAGCTTGGGTTAGGAAAGCAGTGGAGTGCTTTAAGCCCTGCTTAATGGGCCATCCTAGTAGGAGCAGAGAAGACAGTGGTGCTGAGAGTGATTTGAACTGTGCAAGACTGGCTCAAGATGTTTCAAAGGAGAAGAATTTTAGCATCTAGCCTAGAGACTGTTCTTGTGACATTTTGGCACAGAATGTGGCTACTTTTTGCCCTTGTCCAAAAACTTTGCTTAAGACTACAGGGAGGAGTTTGGGTTAATTCTGCTGGCAGTGGAAATCTCAAAACAGCCCAATATAGGCTACTCCATCATGTGGTCATTGTTAGTTTAACTAGGCAAAGATGTGCTACATTTGTTATATTGTGGAATATTACTTTAACTATGTAAAGATGGGTTATATTTATTTATGCTTCATGTGGTTAATTATGTAAAGCTGTGTTGATTTGCCTGCTTAAAGCACCTGATTTGTCTACTAAAAAGTTAAATGACCAATAGCTGGGCAGTAGAGGAATTGGTGGGGCTGTCAGGCAGAGAGAATAAATAGGAGGAATCTAGGCTCGAGAGAAGAAAGAGAGGGAGACGCCCAACGCCAGAGAGGCAGCCACCAGACAGACAGATATGAAGTAGGACATACAGAATGAAAGAAAAGTAAAAAGCCCTTAGGCAAACTGTAGATGAAGAAAAGCAGGTTAAATTAAGCTATAAAAGCTACTTAGAAATGAGCATAGGCTGAGCATTCCAGGCCAAGACCAACTTACAAAGAACTATCCAGACAATGCCAACACCTGCACCAGCTCCTGGGACTTCACCATTGGTACCAACTCTCCTGGATCAAGGACACCTACCAACTAAAATCTGGTTTTATCTGCTAATTGTGTCCCAATTATACACCTGAGCCTCACCTGTACAACCAGGGCACTTCTTTCCCCCATTCTTTCTGGCAGTTAATGACTCTTCCCATGGCTACCCCCATTCATAGGGCCAATAATAATAGTTTTTTCTCCTAGCCACCTGCCTTCTCATCTCCCTCAAGAAACAGTTACCTGAGGTCTCCAGGAAGACAGTAAACTGGATGCTGCTCCAACTACACCTCTCGCTGAGCATGAACGCACCAACTCCCAGCTCTCCCACGTCACCCCATGTCCACAGGAAGCAGCCAGACTTGAGCTGGTCTCTATCCAAGGAGTCTAAAATGTTTGGTTGATGGGCTTCACCTCAGCTCACTGGCACCCCCTTATCCAAAAAGCCTGGAATATTTGATCAAAAGTATCACCCAGCTCCCTAACACCCCTTTATACAAAGAGTCTGGATATTAGTCAGGGGCTTCATCCCACCCCTTGGCACCCATCTTTGGAATACTGGGCAGGAACTCCATTTCAAGCATCCTCTCCTGGGAGTTAACTTAGTCCAGACTCCACCTCTGAGAAAGCCTGCCAAATGGGGACCCCTCCCCAGGGAGGGTCAAGACCACTTCCACAGGCTACTTAAACTGCCCCCTCCCCACCAGAGAATATACATGTGGTCTCTGGGTTTCACGTGATCTCCCCCCCGTTTCCCGTCACCATGCTTTCCCGGTGCCACCAGAGAGCACTGCATTAAACATGGGCATCTTTTATTCCATCTAATTTGGTATGATTGGAATTATTTG